>JAHZNC010006206.1:0-13751 GCA_027744095.1 Zhuqinia jingwanae
GGTATCCATATCTGCAAATAATAAATCGCACATCTGAATCCTCGCACATATGGGCGCACACGGTTGATGTGTACTTAGCCTTTTGAAAAATTATGGGAAAAAAACAAAGTAACTGAACGGACAGCATGTATACATTTATTTATATTTGTAGCTTTTTAGACGCATGTGGAGTTTGCGTTGTATTTCTCTCAAAATGGCACAAAGCTTTCACCGCTCCGCTAAACCTAAATAACTTTTTTTATTTACATTTTACACAAGGGACTTACTAACCATGGGTTTTTTTAAGGCATTTAAATGTCATCCCATGAACATGCAACAAATACCTAAATAAATACATGGCTATCTGTTATAAAAATAAGTAGTTCAAGTGTCTTACTGTGTCTATCCAGGGACTTTGTTTTTTTTTGTTTTGCCTTGGTGACTTGTAAAATAATTTAGTGGAAACGCATAACAGGGGAAAATAATTTGATGATGAGTGTGGACTTTGTGGAGCGATTTGACTTGGACACACACGAATATACCTAGCCTAGACCCGTCGCCACTCTGTCTAACTCCAATGTGTCCAGAAATGACCTTTATTATTATTGCTGCTGGTGATAATGACGGGCTACCGGTGGTATACATATGTGTCGACATTTAGAAGCTAATAATAATAACAAACATAACAACTCTTGGGGAAAATAAAATGTCGGGGTCCGGTCGTCATATATATTTTTTTAAATTGTGCACTTAAAGGACAACATTTGTTGTAACATCTAATAAATAATATGGGTCTCTTGTGTGTCAGTAAATTGAGCTGTAAGGGGAAAAACGAGTGCGTATAATAATAAAAAAATATGTGCAATTATTTTAAAAGCATGTCAATTGTGTTGTGCTTATTAATGTGGGATCTCCATAATAAAAAACTAGGTCTACACAGTAAATACAAAGGGAAACCTCTGCTGGAAATTGTGCAACATTTGAAACGAATAATAAGCTAGTAATAATAGTGAGGATGTAGGATACACAGAGTCGCGGCAAAATATAATAATTGTTATTCCTTCATTTTCACACATAAATAGACCTCGACATACATACACAAAATGAAAACAGAACCTCGTATTATTATTTAACTAAAATGATATGGCTTATAAAATATAGGTATATGTTATGTTTACGTCAGTCATCATCATTCACAAAGTAAAGTAACACAACAAAAGTAAAAGTACACGTTTTTGTCTTTGTGTCAAGTTCAGCACACTAATAATTGGCACCCATACAAAACTGCATAATATTATTCGTGTGCCGCTGCTGCTGCTGCTGCTGATTGTAAATTAATTGTAAACAATCATGTGATATAGCATGTTTTTGTACTCGTATCAAAATGTCAAATTGCTAGTAATAAAAATAAGCATGTTATATATATTTCTTTACAAAATAAATGCATAAAAAGTTTCATGTTGAGGTGTGTTTTTCTTTTAAAAAAAGTAAGTTGGTCAAGGTATGTTGCAATTTTTCGTTTGTTTTTTTGTCAACACACGCCTCAACTCGTCTTATTTTTATTATTTCGTGTTTTAAATTCAAATTCAAATGAAAAAAATCAGTATTATTTTTTTTTACTATAAAAGTTATATTTAAATTGTAAGGTAACCTGAGAAAAGAGCAGATGTGGCGGAGGTGCTGATGCACATCAGCGTGGACGTCATGAAAATGAGGACACTGTTGGTGATCATGATTTTTTTTCTTCTTTTTATCCGTAAGGACAGATGCAGCTCGAATTTTTTTAAAAATATTTCTTTTTGAGATACTCTAACAACACACAAAACACACACTCGCACAAAAAAAAATTCCCGGTAAAGCGTACTAGTATTATTATTAAAATAATAATATTTTTTTGTAAATTATATACTGGAAGAATATATAGCCTGGACTTTGTCTCGCTAAGCCTTACAAATTTTGTTGTCTTAAGATAAAGAGAGCTAATATGTTACACAGATGGAACATGTATTATATTTATTTTTCTTCGTCTTCTTCTTCTTAATAATAATATGTGTGTGAAATACTATGCATATATCAACGGGTCCTTAGAAAGTACCTATTTTTTTGTTATGTTATTATTAGATTATATTTTATATGCATACAATTTTGTTATATATATTATGCATCATAATGTGTGTTGTTGTGAAGACGGATATTGATGAACTGGTTAGAATGTGGTTTTAAATATATCTATATATATTGTATTTCTTTTGAAAATTAATGGAAAAAAAATCGAGTTAAATATTTACAATGACATATTAATAACAATTCTTATAAAATATTTTTTTAACAATTTTTTTCTTTCTTTGTTGCTTTCACTACAACAAAAAAGCGATGAAAATTTTTTTGGAAATAATTTTTTTTTCTCTCTAAATATTTTATTTTACTGCGACTATATTTATCTAATGGTTTTTTTTAAATATTGCGCTAAAAGTTGGTTTCCTGTTTTTTTGTGTGTAAATATGTAGATTTTGAACAACAAAAAAAAATGTTTTAAAAAGGCTTTGTACACGTGGCGTTATTAGCTATAAAAGTTTAAATGTCCCATTAAAAGGAGAATATATAATAGCCTATTTTATTTATATATCTGGATTTGAGTCTACAAATATCTTTTCCAAAAAAAGAATAGAGAAAGGCTACGGTTACATTTTCCTGAGTATACAACAATTATATTTAATATGAGCAAACTGCATCACGAAGAGAGATAGATGGATAATAATTTGTCTTCTTCTTATTTTCTACTTGAAGAAGAAGGAGAACCCTTTCCACATTTAGGGCGCAAAGGAAACAATACTAATTATGTTTTTTCATACATGCCTATGTTGCCTTTTTGCTTGCAACTATTTTTTTTTACTTGAGTTTAATAACAATAATAATGATAATAATAATAATAATTACACGTTATATTATTCTTCTACTTTAGCTTATTATATAGACTTTGATGATAGAATTCCATAAAAAGAATATGCATATATATATTTCCGGCAGATGCGGCAAATTTGAAGGAACAAAATTGTTCTCACTCGTTGCTTAACAACAACCACAATAACTGCTGCTGCTACTGCCTTTTATGATTACAGCAACTAAGTCAAGTCGATGAAAAAATGAAAACTAAACAAAAATATATTTATTGTTATTCATCTTGAAAATTGATTTGTAGTGATCCTCTCTGTTTTTGTTACTCTCTTTCTACGGGAAAAATATATACCAGTCAGTAACTTTCCTGTGCATTCATATAAAATCATTCTTCTTTTTGAGAACTACTTCAAATAATAATAATAATTAAAACTAGTTCTAAAATTGAATGTGTATAATCCAAGTCAAATCACTGAAGAGAGGATAATGTTTGCAGTGGTAAAGGAAAAAGTTTTGAACAGTTTAAATGTAATTCACTCATGTAATAATAATAATAATAATAATGGTCCGATATTATTATTACGGAGGAAACACCCATTAGGAAGTTATTTCATAAACGGCACTGTAACAGCAACAACAACAACAACAACAACTACACAGAAAAAACAAAACTCAACTACACAGTTTCATGGTTTATAATATTATGAGGTCAATTCCTGCTTGTATAATGTGTGTGTGTGTGTTTGTAGCAGAAGAAAAATCATTTCTTCCCAGTCTCATTTCCCTTCCTTTGCCTCAGGTGTTCTCGTCAAAGTCAGTCGACACACAAAAATCCTCTACAAACAGCAGTATAAACTTTTCCTGCCCTTTTTTTACTAGAGCAGAAGAAGAATAGGGAGACGGGGAAAAATCACTTCCAACAACGGGAGCAGCAGCTTCAGCAACAACTATAACAACATGCATGGATCATCTCTTTCTTTCTATCTCTCTTTCGACCAAGAAATATATATGAGTTTGTGTATAATATAATACCTGTTTATTATTTATGCAAATAAATTAATTTACAAAATTGGTGAGGAAAATGAGCTGGAATAATATGTAGCAACACTTTTTGAACAAACATAAAGGGGGGAAAACCGACCAGTTTACTTTCACTTGATGTTTTCACTTTATATACTTTTTTGTATATATATTTATATGTAAGTTGTAAGCGGGAAATTCGGGTAAAGGTCAACTTGAACAACACGAAGACAGAGAGAGAGTAAAAATACTTGCTCTTCAAATATATTTTAGTTTCTCGCACTCTCCTCTCGCCGTTTCCTATTTTATTTCCTTTGAAAGAGGCTTTAGGAATAGAAGTGAGTACATACTTCTTCTTTTTTCTTCTTCTTCTTCTTCCCACTTTACTATTTTGTCTTGTTCTTTTCAACTATGTACATCTCTATCTCTCCCTATCTCGCACTTTCTCTCATTCTTCTTTTCTCCCTGAAAATTGTGTTTGTGGTAACGCTACTAACGCCTCTCCCAGCTTATTTGCTCATCACGAGGTTCTGTAACAAGGATGAGATGCCTTTCTCCTTTTTTCTCGCTCTCTCTCTCTCTCTTTCGCTCACTTCTCTCTTCTCTCCGTCTTTACTTTTCTCGTCCACCAGCCCGAGCAGCAATCCAGAGACTGGAATATTGTCCTCTTATAGAATGAGCATATGTACTATGAAGAACGTCAGCTTTTTTTAGGTTGAGGATATGTGCAAAAACGTGGTATGCCTTTGTATGCGACTCACTCACTAACTTGCATCACTTGCTCTTTCTCTCCACTATATATACCGCTTTCTCTCTCTCTCTCCCAGCTTTTTTCCTTCTTTTTCTTGTCTGTTTTCTCCTCTCTCTCTCCGTCTTGTTCTCTTTGCTGCTTCTATCGTTGTGGGCTGCTTAACCACTACCTCTGCCACTACTACTTTTACTCCACATACATAAATACTTATACATACTGGTCTGCTGCTAATACTGCCGCTACCACCACCACTGCAAGTTTTTTTTCTCCTTATATTTATTCTCTCAGACTTCTCTGTTTCCCGTTGCCTCTTCTTTTTCACTGCTGTTATGTTCCAAACATGATATGTGCATACTCACATCCCTCCTCCTCTTCCTCTTTTTCATATTCTCTCATTACCTTTTTTATCCTGACCATATTCTCACTCAGCATGAAATTTTTGTGTACAAGATTAATTACTAAACAAGATTTTTTTTTGGGAGGGTCTAAAAAAATTTAGTTTAATTTTCATAGCGAGCTAGAAAAAAAACTCATAAAACCCCAGTCCACAACTTAAGGAGTGTACCTATATCAATTACACCAATTGCTATTATACCGAGGCAGAAGTGCTCTTTATCTAAAAATAAATATGATATGTGTAGTCTTTAAATGCCGCGCTATCTTTTGGCTCACAATATCATGTATGTTTATGCATACATACGGGTATAAAGTTGTGATTGCGACCTGCACCTTCAACTTGAAGTTTTCATGTAAAAAAAACAGCATCACACCACCACCACATGCTTTCCGTTTTTCTGAAGATCAAAAGGGAAAATGGAAGGAGAAAAGCATACACGTTTTTTTTTGCAAAGCACTATAGCAGCAGCAACATAGCATGAGTAGTAGTATTAGTAGCATCATCATCATCTCCTTCACCCTAGTTTTTTCTTTGCTGAACAGCCCAATTTCTGTCAATATTGCATTCGGGATCTTCAAGATTAATATGAAAGGCACAAGTGTGATCTCTGTACGTTTTGTATTTTAGCCACAGTCACACAGCTTCTCTATAGAGATTTGAGCTTGTTTTTTTCCAGCTTTAGCATTATGTGTACTGCAGCTGCTTGGGTGTTGGAATCTGTGGATAAAAATGATGTGAGAGATGTAATGTAGGTTGCTTGTGTGATGTGCTGGGTTGCGCTCATGCTCCATCTGCACGGGTTCAACTCCACGTGCCGGCAATATTAAAATGTTGAAATAATTTTGAACGAAAAATTCAAATGAAATTTGCAGATCATTATTTCTCCAGGGATTGGGATATTACTATTGGGATTTACTGTTGGAAAGTTGGTTCTGAATTACATTCGGGTTCCACAGTGGGAGATGATGGGATGATTTTTTTAAAGAAAAAAATTACGGCAAACTATAATTAAAAAAACAAATATTGCTCTCTATATATGGCAGCTGTCACACGCTCCCTTAATTTTTGGTACAGTATAAGCATTAAAAATGTAGTTAATTTTTTTTGGTAAACTCAAGCCTTAACTTTCTTACAGCACAGCGACACTATATGATTTATTTATTTGTAGCAATTTATGTAAATTTAATATTATATGACTTGCTAACTGAATAAATAGAGCCTTTCTCTGGTACATAGTTGAATTTGTATGCTTTCAATAGGTGCACGTGCTACTAGCTTTTATGCCAAAGCTGGGCTTACAATAGATTGTTAGAAAACAATATGCCAAAAATACAATGGCCAGTTGCTCCTTTGCCAGTATTACTTCTATACATACACATTGTTATTGGCCCGTCGTTCCATTATATGTCTCTCATAAAAAGAGTTAAAAGATAGATATCAGCAGACGCAGAGTTTCTCAAAAAAAAAACTAAAATAAAAAAAAGGAACGTGAGGATTATATTACATGTGTATATGTTATTGACTCACAAAGAGTGAGAGAACATGGGATGAATATACATGAAGGATCTTCCATAAGTCGTTTAAAACTGCATTTATATAATTTTATTCATTTAACAAGTGAAAATTTTTGACAACTGACAAGGGAGAATCACTATCTCCGTCAACCACCTTCAAGAATTGAATGTACTATGGGTAGGATGGATGCTTTCTCTTTATTCCGTTTTATTTTTTATTTTTTGGCTTGAAAAAAGAAAAAGAAAATCATGAGTACATAAACACGTACATATTTTTTCAACACTACCGCTGCTGCTACTACTACTGCTACTATACTACTCCTTACTTACTCCCAAATGCCAGTCCTACTACATATACTACTCCTTGTACTACCAAACACTGCAGACAAAGGAAGAAAAGTGTAGGGCATTGTATTTGTAAACCAAGTTAGCACACTGCAACATTTATCCCTTCCTTGCTGGTGACTGACTGGCGCCTCTGGGTTTTACCCATTCCTTTCTATTGTCCTATTCCTTAATGCTACTTACTTTATATTATTTCGACTTTTTTTTGTGTGCACACACAAAAACACATACACACACACTCTCTCACTGCAATACTGTGTACCTTTTTTTATTCTTTCACGTTCTCCCTTTTCTTCTTATTCAAGCACTCCTTTCATCGTCATTTTGCGAGCTAGAGGTTTTTTCTCTTTTCTCCCTCTCTCTCTCTGGATGTGATTTTCCGAACCGAACGACAGTATCAGCAGTGACTGTAGAAAGCAGTGAAAGACTATTACAAAAAATGCCTATGTTGCTACTACATATACTACCAATAATATGGGCTAACATTGCACATGCCGAGATGCGCTCTCTCTCTCTTCTCTTGCTACTTACTACACTACATTCCACTGCTTTTTTTATATTTTCTTCTTCTTCTCCTCCTGCCATTATTATTGCAAAAACATAGTCATTGCCTCGAAAAAGCTGGGCTCCCTCTCTATATATATTATAGTACCACCACATTGAAAGACATCGTTCCGAGTTTTCCAATTGAGTGTAATAGCACTACTACCATCATCACCGCCACAACTTGTACTGTTGCTATGATTCCTGCTCTCTCTTCCACCACCACTATCACCACTGGAAATAGCAACACAATTTTCTGTGGCAGTCCAGAGAAGTTTTTTTTTTCGTGCAAAAAGAATGAGTAACTGGAGCAAGCAATGCGTGTGAGGAGAGTAAGAGAGAGAGAGAGTGTGTACACCACCTATCTAATATGCCTTCTTGCTAACTTGCTGCTTCTGTTCTGACGAGGCCCTTCAGTCTAAAAGAATTTCCGTGTGAAAGTTGTGGACTTTCCTGGTGATTGAAGAGAAGAGAAAAAAGTCTACAATGGAAGAGGAACGATAGTAGTGATGGTGGTAAACGCGTCTCCCTCTCTCTTCTCTCGGTTTTCCTTAACATACTCCACTTTTTTCTCCTTGATGCTTGGTTTTTTTTATACAAGGATGTGCTTTCACTTGCTACTGTCACAGTTCAAATTTGTTTCGGTACAAGTTGAGGCGGAAATTAAAATCTTTATGAGGTGGGGCTTAATTTGGGTACTTTTTTTATAAAAAGAAAAAAACTGATTTTGTCACATTTTATCATCATGGCTCATCAAAGCAGTGCACTAGCCATGTAGCACTACCATCGTGTAGTAGTAACTGCGCAGAATGTTATGTACTTCATTTATTTTCAAAATCATTTATCTCTAACGGTCAAAATGTAGTAATGAGCTCGGGTGCATGTTGCTCCCGCCAATTAATACAGATTACTCATAATCAGGAATTGAAGGAATTTCATCATTCACTTTATATCTCTCTTTCAAAACTTTTCCCCTCTCGGCTTTCAAAATTTCATGCAATCCATGCTATAGGTATGTACATACTTGTCGAGTATAAACAGCTCCCTTCTAATACCATTTCACATTCTATTTCCATCCAAACTACTTTTTTCCCCAGTCATGTTGTTGATGAAGGGATTGGGATAGTTGATGCAATATGTAATGTTTGTACAGATAGTAAGAGTAATAGTGTCCTTACTTTTTTTTACAACAAACCAAGATAAAGAGAGCACTTGAAAAAAAATTAAGATAAAAAATATAGTAGAAAGAAAGGGACAAGGATTACGAATGAAAAAGTTAAACCTGAATCACTCCCGGCTTTCTTTTTTTTTGCATTACTTTTCTTCTTCTTTTTTTCTGTATTTGTAGTCATGTTTAACTACCTTAAACTAGCATATGTAATGTGTGATACACTGTATATATATAATTCAGAGATACAATACTGACATAACATTAAGTTAAGTAGGTAATATGCATTCATATAAAACATACTCATTTATATAATAAGTAGGTGTACATGTATGTATCCAAGTATGTTGAATGATTCAAACAGTATTCCCTTTGGCTTTTGCACTGCTACTACTGCTTCACTTTTTATTATTCTTTTTTCTCTCTATTTTTTTACAGAAATTTTTATTATGTGAATATGTAGCCATTTAAGCCTCATAAAATTGTATGTTTTTTTCCTACCTACACACGTTCCTCCTTTACTAGAGAGAGAGAGAGAGAGAGGCGAATACAATTTACACTATTAGAAAATCCAACTGGTCACACACACACACACACGCATGTACTAGGACTGGATTTTAAAAAGAATGAACGACACCCAGTTAAAATACAATGTGCATGTTTTATATATATGTATACCATGTAAAGTTTTATTACAGAAGAAACTGAAAGAATTTCAGCTTTTACATCCTTTTTTCCCTCTCTCTTCTCCGAAAGGAGCTAGTCTGTAAACATGACTAAAGGGACACGTGAAAAGGCCATTTCCCAGTTTAGCTACCGGGAGACCGTTCTGCTCTCTGGCTGTCTACCATGTAGTAGTAGTAGTGTTATTATATAAGTATGTAGGTTTGTATATATTATGGGGTCTGGAGTCCAATACAAAGTAATTGCTCCCTCCTTGTACTTCTACTACTGCTCTACTACTATGTGCTACCTTTTCCAGTTAATTTGTACAGCTTCACTTAGTCAAAGGAATGAATAATGACTGCAACAATTTTCCGATGGTATTGTGCTCTCTCTCTCTCTCTCTCTCTCTCTCTCTTTCTTTCTTTCTGCACAAGATTTCAATTGCCCTTTTACAGTCAATAACTTTTGACATTTTTATGTCATCAACAAAACTGCTTCCTCTCTGTCTCTCTGTATTTATATATGTACTAGGCTTGATGGTAGAAGACTTGATGTGAGGCGATGAAAACTTTCTAAATCTTTTCTTCTTCTTTCTTGTGTGTCGACAAAAATTCCTTATATGCTACTACTACTACTACTACTACTACTACAAGAGTGAGCTGTGTGTGCACGGTAATGGAGTAATTAATAGCAAAAAAACAAATTATGTCTGGGATATTAGAGCGAGCATTAATATTTCCACTTGCCTAATACTAGGAAAGTACATTAATGTTTGTACTACAAATATGTTTATGTGTGTGTGTGTAAATATATAGTGCATATTATGTAGGTAGTAGTCGTATCATTTTATATGAAATAAAAAAATTCTTCGAGTTCTTCCACTTCTTCTGATGGTGGTGGTGATCATGATGGTGCTGCTGCTGCATAATGGAGATACGCACGTAGTTGGTGTGCAAAAAGAAGTTGTGATGGAAAAACCCAAAAGAATCTGTGAAGAAATGTGTGAGTGAAGGGAAAAGAAGAAAAAATACGGAGACGACGGTGAATGCTGAGTTGGTAGAGTCATTACAGTCATTATTTTTCCCTTTTCGCCCCAATGGTATTGTGACTAGAGAATCGACTACGTTACACGAAGTCATATGGCATTTTTAGCGGCAGCAGCAGCAGCAGTAGTAGTGGTAGCTGCACAGAAATTACATAATGCTTTTATGTTATATCCCTTCATAATAATATAAATAGCTATTTTTTTCTCTTTGGGAGCAAGAAAACGAGAGAATGAGTAGTAGTGGTGGTGGTTGTGTAGAAATGAGCAAAGTAACTCTGGGAAAAAAAGAGAAAGAATTCCATTGTAAAGTTCCCCTTTTCACGTCTCTCTTTTTTCCATGTGTTTTCCCATGGCTCAGATAGCGGTGCTGCTGGTGGTGGTGGTGGTGGTGTGTGAGTGTATGCTTTGATCATTCTGTTTTTTTCTCTCTCTTCTGCTCAACTGCAGCTCCCATGCTTTCACTATGATTACCACTATTACTAATGTTCTACAACAACCATAGAGAGAGAGAGAGAAAGAAAGAAAGAAAGAAAGAAAAAAGAAAGAGAGAAGGCATGCAGGGACTCTCACTTGTCCAAGTTCATCAAGATGCAGTCTTTGTTACGGCGGCGTTACAATAATACATGTTGTCATGGTGAAAGCGATGCAGCCAAAAGACCCACACTTGAGTACATATCATTATACACGTCGTATGAATGTATGTATGTGTGGATATATAAGTGCGGTACAGACAGATGTGATCGGTTATTTGCAAAGGAGATAATAAATAATAAATCGCGTTAAGCAACCTGTAATGACGCAAGCTGAGGAGGTTTGGTTGAGGTAAACACACCTGCTGAATACAGATGGACTATTTTTTTTGGTTGGTATATGTATGGATGTCTACGTAATCAGCGTCCTGCTGCTGCTCCTGCTCCTGCCTAATAAGCTTTATTATAATATAATTATCGGGGATGAATAAGCGTAGACAAATGAAGTTACAAAAAAAGGGATCATTTTAAGGGGAAATACTGAATATATATCCATACATAATTCTTGGAAGCTTCTACCCATGTAGCATTGATAATGCTCACGTGACTAAAATATCTGTAAGCTTTTCTAAAATATTGAGCATGCAAAAAAATCAGTAGACGGTAAACACTTATCATGCATATTTTAATGAACTACCAAATACTGGGCATGTGTATTCAAGTATAATGAATTTTATTAACAAGATGGAAAAATATGGCTGGCTCCTATTTTCCAAATATTATGGTTCCATAAAATACACAATTTTAGACCTGGATGTTGTAATGAAGGTGAGGGGAGAAGGAGGGAGTCTCTGAGAATATTTTCCTCATTTGTGTCTAGTAGTACAGATCTGCTGATTGTTTCAGTGGATTAGAAGATTTTCAGAGTGAGGCCAAATGATCATGCTAGTTGTGTAAAAATATTACAAATGATATGTATATGTAAAACTGAAAAAAACTTTTCTAGACTTGTCGAATTTCTAATTGGAAGACCTTCATCAAAAAAAAACATTTTACAATTAAGCATAGGCATATATATAAAATACCTACATCCACCAATATCCATTCTTTTTATTTAGGAATGATTTGGATTGATTGTAAAAAAAACACATGCTCAAAGCTTTTGGCTAGAGTATATATATGTTATGTTGACTATAGTAGTAGCTAAAAATGATTTGACTACAAAGCAGGAAGAAATCAAATGGGAACTCTTTCCATTGTAATAATAACTTGCCACGTAATAAACATTTTTATTATTACAGCCTGTCATATTGGCAAGAACTTGTATTGGGTTATTGCCTCATTAAAGTTTACTCAAGCTTGACGACATATTGCTTGTTTCATAAAACGTCAACTATAAACATTATAACTAATGGCAAAAAATAAATACATAAAAACAACTGTGTCAAAGTAGCCGACTGAGTGTTTAAAATGTAGAATTTGTCAAAAAATGAATGATGCAGCTACTTGATTTAATGTTGTGTAATAATTCAACCCTGCCGCTTATATTTTCAAAATCTTGGACACGTCAGATAGACAATAGCCCAATCATGAGCAATTATTACAAGATACAAGAAAGTTGGCCAACAGATGCACGGACATGAGATGCTAGCCTCTACAAAATCAACATTTATTTTTTTCTCTCCAAGAAATGCTTTTAGTTAAATATAGTGATGACATGCATATAAGCATAAACGATTACATTTTATATTCCATGGTTTTTACGGGCAGTTTAGGTACATGCAGACTTAAATGTTGTGTGAAGAAGCGGATAGGGAAACCATAGTGAACACTTTAAGCAACAAAAAAACAACTATTTGGTGATAGCAGTAGTTGGTGAGGCTGATGACGACGAG
Source organism: Zhuqinia jingwanae (assembly GCA_027744095.1). NCBI lineage: Eukaryota > Metazoa > Arthropoda > Collembola > Entomobryomorpha > Paronellidae > Zhuqinia > Zhuqinia jingwanae. The sequence continues at coordinate 12,689 of JAHZNC010006206.1, forward strand.
GACGACGAGGACGACGACGACGATGATGATGTTTAATGCCATTATTCTCATTCGACAAATTTCATTTTAGGCCCCGTTATTTGGATGGAAACCCATAACGATATTACTTTCCCAACTAATCATTTTCATTAGGATCTCTGACTCACTCGTGTGTCTAATAGTTATGATGATAGGACAAACTTTTATGTTTATGCTTCAGTGCATATACAATACTCCCTTTACTCTCTCACTCTCTCTCACACAGAGCTGAGCAGAGCAGCAATATGCACAACTTAGTACCTATAATCTGCATAAATGCCACAAGCTAACTTAACTTGATTTTTTTTTTTGCTTTTTGCTGTCCCCTCCTTCTCCTCCACCTCCTCCTCCTACCGCCGTTCTTTATACTTTCCACAGCTCAAGCCTATTTATTTATATGAGCTCTTCTTTTCTTCGGTGACATTTCTTTAAATGTGTACCTACCCATTTTACATACACTATTTTCTTTATGCATGTATTATGTTCCTGTGTATTGACGTAGATGAAAAAAGAAGAAGAAGAAGAACCGAAGGTCGAAAGATTAAATTTGGATTTTCCATGATCTATTTATTCGCGTCAATCCACTGCACTATATACTAGTCGAAAAAAGCGAGTGACATCATCCAACCAAAGATGATAAAGCAGCATACAAAAAGAAAGAAAGAAAAAAGTGCTTCTTTTTTCCCCTAGACAAGAAATAGCCAAGTCAAGAAGCATACTTACATCTCTACACAACACACATGGCAAAGAAGATGCATGCATTTTGGGAACAACAAGCTTTTGAAATGGTGGTAAAAAAACATGACAAAGCTAACACCATCATAATTTAATTTTCTCATCACGTCTTGCCCTAACGAGAAGAGTTGTTCAAAAAAAAATATATATATACGACTTTTCCTTCCAACAAAATATCAGCACACAGAGAGAGTGGCGTATGCATACACCACACCACATCCCATCATCGGCACTGTACATTGTACTAAGTTGTTGTTATTGTAGAGCGAGAGCAAATAATATGTATAGTAGGATGTTGTCGCCCCACTGT
>JAHZNC010006207.1:0-11879 GCA_027744095.1 Zhuqinia jingwanae
TGGATGCTTTCATTCGTATCGAGGACCTTGCGTTTATCGAGTTCATAACTGTCGCTGGTTGGTTGGTTGAATTGTTCGCCTTCTCCTCTCCCGATTACGCCCTTCAACCTAGCTGACCCAAACTTGGTACAGATACCTTAGGGGAAGACCTGAACGTTATCATCGAGGTTCACCCCCACCACCAATTACTGAGGTCAAATATTCTAGGTCCTGTGGGTTGAAATAATTTTAAATCACTTTATCGGTCCTTAATTCAGCTTTAATAGGGCTTATTCTACAACGAAAAGTGACACAATAAATTAATGAACGTAACATCATGAGCTTGGTGCCGTCGTCGTTATCTGATTTCGTGCAATAACGGCACGCGAAGTGCGTAACAGTGTAGCACCAGGGAGTTTTGCTGCATGTTTCTTTTTTGTGGTTGGTTCGTAGAAGTTGTCGTTGTCAAGTTTTTCTTATGGAGCTTTCAATTCCATGAACAAGCCAATAAAGTATCCAGTAGTTGCAGTTTTGCTTTGCTAGTTGCTATCAAAAAAGTGCTTTACTTGTTTTTGCTTTCACTTTGTCTATTTAGCCCGTAACAACGTAGGTACACATGCATAGTATGATGAGCGTACTTTCACCTAACACAGTGTGTGTCAGGTTGTTTTCCTTTCAATTTTTCATCCACATTTATTATTTTCCTGTCATTCTTTGTTTGTAAGGTGGCAGAGGAACTGGAGTGTGGAGTTGCTCCTTTTAAAGAAGAGAACGTTCGCCTGTATAGAGAAAACAGCCAATTGCGTGTTGGCCTCGCCAAAACATTTGAGGAGGCTGAAGACAAATCACGAAGTATGTGCAAGCCAAATATTCAATAAATATATGTAGAGTGTATTTTGTTGGGAGTATTACTGCTCAAAGCATGCTATCAAAATTAAGGATAAATACTACTATATTGCAGATCCAAACTTGCGCTTACGGGACCTGGAAGCGGAAAATAATGATCTTAAGCTATTGGTCAGCCAATTTGCCGAACGAATCAAGAGATCCGAAGCGGAATCTTTGGAGAAAACCAGGAGAATTGTGAAAATAGAGGAAAATAATTTAGAACCAATTGTGAAAGGTAGGTAGCACCATGTACTTTTCGGTATCATATGAATATCTTCTCTTCATAGTCATTTAATTGTAATACTGGTGTCCCAATGTTTGAAGGCAACTTCGGGTCAAAGCTGACACTTATTCAACGTCAAATCAAACCAACAATGGAGATAGATAACTTTGTTGGGGACGCTTGTCCTCAGTGTATTCGATTGAGAAACTATGTAGAGTATGGGAAAAATGCTGAACGTAATCCTAAAGCTGTTGACTATATGAAGGTATGTAAATGTAATATTCTTTATGAAAGCTAGACTTATTTTGTACATAAATATGTAACTACATTAGAATTAGTTCACAATTATTTTATTTATTTATTTATTCACTTCATTTATTTTATTTTTTAGCTGGCTGACAGTAGGATAGAAGCCCTACAGTTACAACTTAGAAGTATCAAAAACATGGAAAAGGAACATTTGACATTGATAGCATCTCTAAAGAGCCGGATTGATACTAGAGAATCAGAAATAGATAGATTAAGAGACCTCATAAAGATTCGTCCTGGAAGAGATAATAAAGCCAATGCATCTTCCTTTCAAAATGATAGGGTTAATCTAAGCGCTGAATTGCAATCCGCTGAGATGCAGTTAAAAATTTTACAAAGAAGAAACGTGGAACTTGAGGACAAACTGAAGAAATCTATATGTATGCTGGCATATTTTGATATTTTCTAAATAAATAAATCTTTCTGGAGTAGAAATTTTATTTTATTGTTTTATTAATCCAAAGTACAAGAACATCAAGAATACATGCTGGGAAAAACAATACCGTTTTATGGCGAAGGGAACGTTGCAAGAATTTTTCTGGAGAAAGAGCTTGACAAATACCCGTCACATGATAAAATGTCACTTCTGGAAAAATTGTATTATTTGGAACGACAGCTATCTCACTGTTGTAAGGAGAAGGCTGTACTCAAAAGAAAAATAGATGAATGTCAACTAAAGCATAATACGGTTGAAAGTCGGTCCATTATCGGCGCGTCTGTAGGTGGGAAGTCGCAAAGAAAACCAATTCGTGGAATTTTGAATACAAAGGTGGACAGTTCGAATGCTAATCGGATGCGGAATGTAAGACCTGCACACATGAAGAAAACTGAATCAACTCAACCTATCACAGGGATATCTAGAAATAGACAAGCCATAACCAATGGAGTACCGGACGCCAGAAGCGAATGTCAAGTAATATTTGATAATGGAATAGGGTTCCGTTCGTCTGATCAAGAGAGTTCGGAAGAGGACGAACATGATTCCATTGACAATGGAAATTCCAACGGACACTTGTATGGTGATCGTAGGGAAAGTGTAAATTTAAAACATCATGACCATCCCTCTTCATCAGACAGGAAGTCGTTTGTGTCTAAAAAGTCAGCAAGTACGAAAAATGTAAGAAAGGAAGCGACTCCAATGTCAGCGAATGCACAAAAATCAAGGTCAATATCAGAAGTTGAAATGAATCGTGCGTCCGAATCGCCAGTTTCAGCTGAATATTCTAACAGTGATGATGATGATGATGATGTTTGGAACAATAATTATAATTCCAATTTGGATGAGTGCGAAGATAACGATGATGTGCAAGAGAAGAGCAAAAAAACACAAGAGAATTTGAAGAAGGCATCTTCTGCATCATTGTCACGAGGAGGTATCCGTCTTACCCAGCCCCAAAGTGTACTACACAATAAAAGATCACGTGGTGGAAAGAGTGAGACAGTAGGTCGAAGAGCAATTTTCAGTCATTCTTCTGGAAAACTCCAACCAAAAACTAGTTCTACTTCTAGGACAAATTCCAGGAGTCACTACACTACATGTAAGCCTGCTAAAGCGGAAAGATTAGAAAAGACATTGGAAGGTAAATTCACGTATTAGAATAATTACATTTTTTCGAGTATAAATCGACTTTTTTTCATACTTCGGACAACACGATCACAGTTCTTCACTTGTAAATGACGCTAAACTATACTAGAACTAAATTGATTGAGCTACTGGGTTAGCTGGTTTTGGATATACAATAATGTACTTCTTTGTATACTTATACTTATGCTTGGTGTTCTCATCCGTAGATGTGCAAGAAGAGTTTGAAGTAGAAAACATGGAAGAAACAGATTCGCCTGAAGAATTCCCAACCAACAATACAATGAATCCAACTGCAGCCGGAGTCGCTGTGAGTAAAAATCTCAGCAGACACCAAAGACAACGGGCGAATATTTCAACAACTCAAAAACCCGACGTGCGAAGGTCCACGAACGAAGAAAAGTCTGCAAAAATAGGATTAAGTATCAGTCTGAAAACTAAGACTGGAAAACCTAAAGCACGTATTCCAGTAACCGCAAATTCTGACAGTATCAGTGGAAAAGGAAAAGCCGTCATCAAAACTAAGTCTGATTCAGTTGAAATGAAAAATAAGGATGATGAAGTTGTTGCACTTGACATAGCTGATGAATCGGCAACAGGTTATTATGACGATGATGATGATTATGGTGATGACATGGTTTATGAAACGGCTAATAATCATGGTGATTTACCACAAACTTGGGAAGGCGCAGTTTGCAATGAGAATTTTGATAGCGACAATATATCTCAGCCTAACATTGTGAGTTCAAAAGGTACAACCGCGGGAAATAAGCAAAATATTCAACAAGGGATTGGGTCCACCAACGTAGGGCCAGTAAATAATTATAATTCAAGACCACGGCGACCACCTCAGCCTATTACCGTTTCGCAAGGTCGCACGGGTGAAGATAATTATTTCCCCCATCATCAGTCTGAAAAAGTGTCAAAAGGTAACACGGGCGAAGATAATTATTTTCACCAGCCTCAGTCTGAAAAAGTGTCAAAAGGTAACACGGGCGAAGATAATTATTTTCACCAGCCTCAGTCTGAGAAAGCGTCAAAAGGTAACACGGGCGAAGATAATTATTACCAACCCCAGTCTGAAACAGCTGCAGCGTCAAAAGGTCGTCCGGGTCAAGATAATTATTACCAACCCCAGCCTGAAACAGCTGCAGCGTCAAAAGGTCGCGCCGGTGGAGATAATTATTTCCAACATCAGTCTGAATCAGCGTCAAAAGTTCGCACGGGTGAAGGCAATTTTCGTCAGCCTCCGTCTGTTGCAGCGTCAAAAGGACGCTTGGGTCAAGATAATTTTCACCCGCCTCAGTCTGAAACAGCTACAGCAACACAAGGTCGCACGGGGGAAGGAAATTTTCGTCAGCCTCAGTCAGCGTCACAGCCACAAGGCATGAGCAAAGGGAATGTTCGCCAGCGTCAACAGCAGCCTGGTACAGGGTCGCAAAGTCGCACGGGCGATGGCAATGTTCGCCATCCTCAGTCTATTGGAGCGGCAAAAGTTCCACTGAACAAAGGCAGTGTTCAGCGAGATGCAGCAAAACAGGATGGGAATCTAAGGTCAAGAACTGCTTTGGAAAAGAACAACGATTTCTCAGGTAGCAAAATTCAACGACAGCATGATCTTAGTAACATCCAAAAGTCAAAGCAAAATGATACTCAAGATAACCGTTCTGATCGTGCCAAACTTGTCCCGGAGAGTAATAAGGGGATATCTGCAGTCAAAGAGCCATCTCTGTTGTCAATATCGGAGTTCGAAAGAGAACAGTCAGATGATGACCATGCAGGAATTACTGAGCCCAAACCACTTGGTTCAAGTACTAATTCCAACAAGGATAAAATGTGGGATAAAATAAAGCATCGTGTAGCATCTCATGAAGATAAACCCTACGCTATCCATACAAATGAAGTAAGGTTACCTTCCACGACAGTTAGTAATTTAAGCCACGCCGAGTTTTCAAAGGGACATCCATCAGAAACGAGAAATCCCATAAACGAAACTACTCCCACCGGTCAGCGGCTAGTGCCAAGATATGGTTCGCAATCTCAAGAGTCTGTTACTGAAGATATATTTCCCCCCTCAGACCATAATTTCCAAGATAGACGAGGTTTTGTCGAACGTGAATTTAATCGAGGGGGCGCAGATGATCCAGGGGCTTCATTTGGGGAAAGCAGTGTATCTTCGTATTCCAGAAAAGCTGATGATGAAGGTAAAAGTAATCCATTATATATGAGAAGAGGTGCTCCTGAAACTCAGCCAAAACTTCTTGACAAACGAGGTCTCGACAATGTTAGATCAAATGTCCAAATGACAAATCAACCGATTGGACAACGGTTTTCCGAGGAAAGACGCTTCTTTGTATCTGTTGGGATAAATACGGAAAATCGTGAAACAGGGTTGTCTTGGACTGATAGTCGTGCGGATTCTCACGACAGGAGGGCTCTTGTTGATAAAATTAGTTCTTTACAAGGAAAATTGTATGTTGTTTTTTTGTAATGTTTACAATTATTATGTCCTCTTAAATATTAAATATCCAATCTCATGTTGTTCATGTATAATTTTTTCATTTTAACGTGCAGAGACGATGTGAATGCGGAAAGTTCCAGGCACCAGCTGAAGTCTTTTGAGGTCCAAGGGGAACTAGAGAGAATGAAGCACATGTTACAAATGGAAAAACAGGAGCGGGACTTGGCCGTTTCAGAATTGAAAAGGCACACAAGATGTTGTTTTATTTTTTCTCTATCAAACTATCAAAGCTCAAAGCAATTTTACTTATTATTATCACTTTATGATTGCAGAGTTCGAGAGTTGAATAATGAGTCCACTGCGAGACTGTTAATGAACTCTGCTATGGGATCAGATGGATCGTTTCGCAGAGGCGCAACCCCTATGGACATGGAAAGAGAGATCGCCAATCTTCGAAATGCTTTGGCAAGTTTGGACCGCGATAAAGATGAAATGCGCATGGAATTAGACATGAAAGACGAAAGGATGGCTCGATTGAATAATGACGCATCTAAATATGTGGATGAAATTTCTCAATTAAAATTACGACTGAAAAACGCTGAACTACAAATAAAGTAAGAATAAATGACTGATTTAAGGTTTTTTAGTTGAGACGTTGGAAAGTAAACAACAGATGTAATAATATTTTTCTTGACTTGTCTCGCTTTGAAGTCATACTGGTGAATCAGCAAAGGAGCAAACCCGGGAAGTAGAGCTTCTAAAAAAACAATTAGATTCCAATCGCCGGGACTTGGAAAAAACAATCAGAGAAAGAGACGACGCTCTTAAAGACCTTCACAAGTTGACTGGAGCCCACGCTAAAGGTGCAATGGAAAGAAGGAATGTTGAAACGGAACTAGACTTAAAAAGTAAGGAGGCTGATGATCTAAGAAGACAAGTTCAGCGTTACATTGATGAAGTTCGCCGAATAGAGGAGTTACTTTTAGACAAGGTTCGTCCTCAAAATTAAAAAATCCTAAATAAATTTTTGATTACTTTTTTCTTTGATCTTTATATTATGTATTATCTACGAACGATAAATGATATATTTCATTGTAATTACAGGAAGAAGAAATGGAAATGATTATACAACACTATAGAGCTTTAACAGTTGAAAATAATACCCTGGAAGCCCAGCGAACTAGTCTCGAACGAGAAGCTTCATCCATAAGAGATAGTGTAAGAGATGCTGTTGACCAAAGTATTAGTTTCAAGACACAATTGGCATCACAGAATGCTTTAGTGCAGTCACTAGAAGAAGGTAACGCGTAAAAATATATTAGTTTTGTTTCTGTGTAGAGATGAGAGATAATTTAGTTGTTCATTGGAAAAGTTTATGGGAAAGTGTAACTGAAATGCAAACTTGGTTTTCTCTATGATATATTTAGAAATTCAAAATTTAACGCAGCAAATTTCAAAACTTGAAAACCAAGCGACAATTAAATCTGAAAAGGAGAAAATTTTGGAATCTGATGTCAAGGCGTCTAAAGACCTTATTTATAGACTGGAAGTTCAAATGGACAAATTGAAACTAGATTTGTCGGATAGCGAAAGCAAACGAAAGCAATTCGAGGCTGAAAATTCGGAATTGAACGCACACATTTCTTCCTTGGGGTCAAGGTTAGATGATGAAACAAGAAGGCAACAGCAATTAGAAAGTCTTGTTGCAAATTCTCGTGAAAAAGATTTTCAGTCGGAAAGAACGACTTTGGGCATTTCTCGTGAAAGAGATGAGCTAACCGGAAAGCTCACTGGTTTGCAACAGCGGAGGTAAGTAATGCTAAATTAAGTGGATATTTGTGAATGCAATGTTTGTAATGTAGCACATTGAATTCATTGTCCTTGTAGTGAAGCTCTTAATTCTGAAGTGTCACGCTATCGTTTGAAGTCCATTGAATTGCAGAGCGAATTGGATCGTACCCGCAGGCAGTTGGATAACGAAAAACGAGAAAGGGAAACGGCTTTTACGGAACTTCGAAGGTATGCAGGCGCACTTGAAATTGCAAATTGAAATCGGTACTTCGCCTTTGAGTAGTTTGAGCAATATTTTTTTTACATAATTCTTACAGACTTCAAGAACAACTCAACTCCTCTAGTGCCAACTATCTTCTCAATACAGCATTGGGAGTCACAGGAAGCTCTGGTTCTCCCCATGTTGGAGCAAATTTAACTGACAGTTCTATCCACCAGAATATCATTAGTTCTTCCTCTAGCTCAACATTAAGACAGAATGTACTTTCTACGGATGTCTTACAACAACGAGGGGGATCGAGAGAACAAAGTCCTTTCACTAGAGCGCAGGACACACCACCTTTAGACTTGCATCTTCACCCACCGTAAAATTTAAATAATTTATTTAATACCATAATGTTGATATTGCTAAAATATGAGTTGTGGCTTGGTATATAGGGTCGCCACCTCTACGTCTCGTCAAGAAGAACAGCCGGGCCCGTCCTCTACAACCTCCTTAAATCAGATCAAAGATAAAGACGCTCGACAAGCCCAAGAGGATGATGAATTTGAAGAATGGGATTCCCCAACTAAATAAATAATCCAATTCAAATACCATATATGATCTTCACTCTTCAAGTTTAACGAAGGCATGAAATGAATGTAAGATAAGGGAAGAAACATTATTACATCAGTTTTTTACGTTCACACTATTACAAAAGTCAAAAATTGTTCCTACTCAAATAATTGACATGCACTGCCTTACATATAAACACATATAACATACCAACAATATTAACACCTAGTGTACTTATTTAACGTACAAAATTTTAATTAAATAAAGTGTTCGTTAATTAATGCACCAGGCAATTTTTGAAAATAACCGGAATTAAAATTAACTTAACGTCCATTGCTATTGATATATGTACGTTATGTAATTAATTGATCAGAAAATATCACTGATATGTGCTGAACACGAATATTATGCCCCATTTCGAACATAACTAGGCTACTATCATATGTTTTTAAGGGCAGCCAAATAAATGCCCTTGAAAAATCAAAACCATCTGACTAATTAGTTGGCTTGCTCGCGGCACGTCCCTTCCGACGTGTAGTTTTCGCCTTCGTTGAGCCAGTGCTTCTTTTGCTGGACACACTACGAGTGCTACGGGATGAAACTTCAGATGATGTTTCTAAATCTAAGTCGTCATCAAAATATTGCGCTGTTGCTTTCCGTCTTTTACTCGGTTTTGCAGGCTCAGTTTCCTCTGGTTCAGGTGGAACTGGTTCTTCAGACGGCCGCATTTTAATCCCCTTAATTCTCCTACCCTTGGTGGGGGGCTCAACTTTTGTAGGTATCACAGTAGCCTCAAATATCGACACAGACTCTGATAGATCTGTTCCAGAATCCTCAATTACAGTAGATAAATCTTGACGGTGTTGAAAATATTTTAGCCCCCGTTTACGTGTTTTGGGGGGTTTTCCCGTGTTCCTCTTCCTTGATGTCGAAGGCATTACAACTTCCTCCTCCTCCTCCTCTTCTTCCATGTCTTCTTGTGTTATTTCAAAATTAAATGACGTGGATGTTGATGGTTCAGGTATTTCAAGATGCTTTGCCTTTTTGCCCCCTCTTTTTAATGGTTTAGTGTGACTTGTCTGTTCATCTTTAACCCGTTCATCAGCAGCAGAAACGTCACGTGTTGGCGTTTTCGAAGAACGATTTCCTCCTCTCAATGATTTGGGTGGAGGGGATTCTTCACTTATAATCTGCATTTCCCTGGTAGGAGTTTTTGAGCGAGTACTTCGACCACCACGGCGTTGTGGTTTTCCCTCTTCTGATTCCTCTATCTTCACTTGAACCTCTGGAACTGGTTCTCTTGTTGGTGTAGTGGATCGGGTAGCTCTGAGACTTCTCCTTGTAATGGAAGATTGGGAACTAGCCTGAGAATTTGGCATCTCAATTTGCGTGGTATTCATATCTTCAGTATCTTCCACTAGGGTTTCATCTAGAATTTCCGAAGGTTTGGAAGAACGAGTTCCACGTCTCAATGATTTACGTGGCGAATCATCACTTTTAACCTCTATATCCCTGGTAGGAGTTTTCGAGCGGGTACTTCGACCTCTTCGGAGTTGGGGTTTTCCTTCTTCTGATTCCTCCGCCTTCACTTGAACCTCTGCAACAAGATCCCTTGTTGGTGTAGTAGATCGTGTAGCCCTAAGACTTATGCGGGATGTGGAAGAAATGGAGCTAGCCCGAGAACTCGGTATTTCAAATTTGTCTTCAATATCATCCGTTAAGGTTTCATCCAAGTCGTCCCTAGGTCTTCGAGTTCCACGTCTCACTGATTTGCGTAGCGATTCATCACTTATGGCAGCCATATCCCTGGTGGGAGTAGTCGAGCGAGTGCTTCGACCACTACGACGTTGGGGTCTTGCCTCTGGTGAATCTGCTGCATTCACCAATTCTCTTGTAGGTGTAGTGGATCGTGTATTTCTCCGTGTGCTGGAAGATATTGAGCTAGCACGAGACTTTGGCTTATCAACTTGCGTACGTACAATATCTTCAATATTTTCCATCAATGCTGCATCCACAGCCTCCAGATCTCTGGTAGGAGTTTTCGAACGAGTACTTCGCCCAACACGGTGTTTGAGTTTTCCTCCTTCTGCTGATTCCTCTGCACTGACATGATGAGCCTCTGCAACAATATCCCTTGTTGGTGTAGTGGATCGTGTAGCTCTAACACTTTTCCGTGTAGTTGAACATACGGAGCTAGCACGGGACTTTGGCCTATCGGAGCTTTGAGTATTTTTATCTTCAATATCTTCAACTATTGTTTCATCCACGACGTCCTGATGTTTGGACGACAATGATTTGCTGGCAGCCTCATCACTTGTTACCAATTCTCTGGTCGGAGTTTTCGAACGAGCCCTTCGACCACTTTGCCCTTGTGGTTTTCCTTCAGCAGTCACTTGGTGAACCTCTGGAGCAAGTTTCCTTGTTGGTGTAGTGGATCGTGTAGTTCTAACGTTTTCTGTACTGGAAGATTGTGAACTAGTACGAGACTTTGGTCTATCTTCGATTTCTTCTGCCATTGTTTCATCTACGACTTCCCTAGGTTTGGACGAGAATGGGTTATGTTGCATTTCAAGTTGCGTATTTTTGTCTTCAATATCTTCCATTATGGTCTCCTCTACGACTTCTTGAGGCTTGGAAAAGAATGACTTATCTTGCATATCAATTTGCACACGCTTATCTTCAATATCTTCCAATACGGTTTCATCGACGACCACTCGGGTATCAGAAGGCAATGCCGTACTTGGCGATTCATCGCTTACAACCTCCATCTCGCTGGTAGGAGATTCTCCTTTTTCTTCTACTTCTGTATTCACTTGAGCACCCTCTGGAAATAATTCCCTTGTTGGTGTAGTGGAACGAGTAGCTCTAACACTTCCTACTTTTGAAGACTGGGAGCCAGCAGGAGATGTTTGGGTTTCAATTTCTTCCTCTTCGATGATTGAGAGACTCTTGTCTTCGGCGGCAGATTCATCTCCAAAAAATAATGACTTATCACTGGCACTGTTAAAGCTGGCATCAAACACTGTGTTTGGTAGATTATTGTCGTCCTCGATATTGTCATCAGCATCTTCGTATATAGATAAATTTTTTTCGTTTCCTTCATCGGATGACAATGAGAGGTTTTCAAAACGCAGCTCCATCTTTTTCGAGACCTTTGGCTTACTGGGATCAGTTTCCTAAAGAAAAATAGAATCGACAACTTATGATTATTTACATATTTATGAACGTCGCAAATTTTGGCATATATATGTGTATATTCAAGTTAAAGATACAAACCTTCATAATGGAATGTGGTTGAGGTGGTGGTAGACTCAGACTTTCATCGCATTGTCCTTGTGTTGTGGTTTGATCAAGAGTGATAAAACTAGTCTTCTGTCTGTTATCGATACGATGATCAAACGATGGAGTTTTCAATAAGCGTATGAGATCAATGTGACTATTTTTGGCTGTGTTGTTAAGTTTCTCTTCATTAGTTAGGTTTTCATTGCAAGATGTGTTACCGGTGTTAGCAATTGATTTACGCGTAATGGACAAAGAAATGCGACGTGAAATTGATTTTCTGGAGGATAGCCGCCTCGAAATTCGATCGTCCTCTTTTTCGCCATCAGAATCAGAAGCAACAGCACTTTGCATTCTGCCAGCATATCGACGTAGAGGGCTAAGAGGATCCTGCATAATTGTTTCATTGAGCTTTATTCGTCGTAAATGGGGTGGTAATTTTGGCTCATTAGGGATGTGACGAGGTATTTCATCAGGAGAGTCAGCTACTACAGGAACCGCTTTGATGCTGATTGTTGTTTGCATGGGTCGAACTGTACAATACAACATAACTAAATATAAAGATCTTAACGTACGCAACACGAGTATACTT
>JAHZNC010006208.1:0-15293 GCA_027744095.1 Zhuqinia jingwanae
AGCTTTGGCAAAATGAATGGACGAGAAAACAAAGCGTTGCAAGGACGTAGCGAAGGAATTTGTATTGATTAGAATGCCCCCAATTGCAACTTTTTAGCAAGATTTTACGTTCATTTTTATTATATACAATATAGTATGATAAAGTTATGTTTATTTTCGTTAAGATATTTCAAAATGGATTTTTTTTTTCGAAAATTGAGAATCATGTCTAAATCTTCAAATAAACTCTTGTACATGTGTGGTTACTGTCAGAGTTGACGACGTCACAGACTAAATGATGTTATATTGATAAAGCAACGTTCCAACTGTGACCATTGTTAGTCATGCCATACCATTATTCCTACTACTTCAAACAAAAATATTCTCTGTCAACTGTTGAAAACTTACAAAAAATGTCATGAAAAAGTAAAGTTGGTTTTTTCTGTGATGTAATGGGAATACTCGAAAAACTGTTCAAGAGATCATTATTATTTTTATAGCATTTGAAATCCCATCTCTTCATTTCTTGTTAGGAATTACTACTTTTCCAACTTTATCATTTTCTGGATGTAGGTAACTTATACTACATCCATTTGAGTGAGCATATACATTTAGGTATATGTATGTAATTTTAGACATCAAGGGGAACGGAAGTAAAAAAGGAAAATAACAACTACAAAATGAAATTCTTGCTAGGTAAATAACATGTCGTATTTATTCCATGTGTCATCATTCATACAACAAGCCAAACAAATAATAATATAACATGGGTTATTCTGTAGAAACTAAAGGATTGTAAATAGATACATTTACAAATGAAAGGAAAGGAACATGAAAAAGGAAGTGTAATAAATATATGATATCCTCCACCCCCATCCTATTTTCTTCCTTTTCTTCTCTCGTTGTTTTCTAGGATTTACTGGTTGTACTATGTATATATACATGTGTGTGTGTTAAAGTGGGAGCGTGGGTGGATAATCAAAGTATAAAATAAAAATAAGTTTATTTACATCATCATTTTGTTGAGCAAGTGCTTATTGTGTTAAATGAAGTATAATAAAAACAAACTTTTATATACGCGTGCACACATTTCTGGTATACCATCTTTATTCCATTGAGAAACTTGCTTTTATACTACACAATCCCACTCATTCACTTTTGCCTCGCCTCTTTTTATTCATTCAACTTTTCCTCTCTAATGTGATATTAGTATTATATTTGTGTTTTTTTTAGCTGACATCCAAAATGTGTGGCTAGATATATCTCAACGGTTGAAACTTGAGACTTTGCTATGTAGATATCCTTTGTAGTAGGTTTGAAACTGTTACTGATATCGTTTGCTTTGCCATGTTGTAATGTTTACCATACATACAACAGCAATAATGTAACCAATATAAATGAAAGTTCCAGACAGACAGGATTTTATGCTTTCATGTTTGGGTTTGCCTTTGCCAAGAAATATCTTTTGCTGTAAAAGTCCCACTTATAAAATAGTGTCGGATCACAGAGATAAAAGTGTAGGGAAAAAAAATCCCACAAGGAACATTTTATTTCTTTAGCTGTTTGTTTGTAGATCGTATTTTTTATAACCAGCCTGTCTCTCCTCGAAGTTTCCATTCATTCATCCTTTATTCCTCGTTTTTTTAAACGTTTTTATTGCGGCAGCGAGATGTTGGAATAAAAAAACAGGCTTTGGGATTATGGGGTCCCTTTTCCACTTTCACCGCTGCCACCCACGCATATACCTATAGAGTTTCTAGTAGAGATTGTATGCAGTGTTGATGTTAGTGCCGTGTGCTTCTAGAAGACCATCATGATGATCGCTGTTTTGTATACCTATTCTGCTTCGCTAATGTGATAAACTTTTAATGGGTTTCCTTTTTTTTTAAATGACAAGTTGTTTCTGTAAATGGCGTGATATGTATTTGTTTTGGTAACACATCCTTTTTGTTTTAAAAATAGCCTTTGCGTGATACAAGCGTGTGTGCAAAATAATATTAGTAATATTATTACGACGGGAAAAGGTGCATAATATTACGAAATATTGTGGAGGAGAAGGAATCTTTTGCATACTGTAAGCAAAAGTTGCAATTTTGGGAATTACACTTATGTATAATATCAGCTTATGTACTTATTTTCCTATCTTCCTTTCCTCTTAATTTACTGAGCTATTTTTACGCTGAAATCTTCACAATGTTTTCGCAAAGGTCAACAGCAGAAGAAACAGGCGAATCAAATATGAAACATGCTGCATTGTTCTTTAAGGGTGTAACTCAAGCAAGTATTTAAATACCTACGCATAAAAAAAATATCATTCATAGTCATCAGTTTTAAAATGGAATTTTCCGGCATTAGTAGAATTTACATAGAATGAATTTATGAATGAATATTTGATTTTTATAAATCAACTCCAAAATGATTGATACAGATAGAATGCCTGTTTTCAAATCATATCTTGTCAAAAACGAACGGGGATAAAAAATATTCAGTCACCTTGAGTCACATCATTATAATCCACTACAAGATCGGAAGGTGTAAAAAGTTACATTTTGGCCATTTTTTCGAGAATTGCGAGAAAAACAAAACCTGCTGTCAGGCCCAGGCTTGGAAACCCAAAATTTGAAACATGGAAACAACTTTCTATGGGAAAAATTGAATGAATATCTATATATAACCCCATACTTTAATGGTTCCAATTCCATATGAAATTCAGATGAATCGATAAGGATAGTTTTAGATTTTGCTGCCAATGTTAGCTTCACCGTTATCCAATTCTTCCCAATTTTTGACGACCAATCTGCAGACATAATCGTCATACAAATTTAGGGGCTTTGAAAACAAAAAGAAAATCCGTCAAACATCCTACTGTTCCTTTAAACATACATAAAACCAAAAACAGATACATACTCTTGCTTGTAGGTATTTGTGTGAGTCTTAGAATCTTCGTATACATTAATATGAAATGGAGGAAAAGGTGAAAAAGAAAAGGTGAAAGTTTGAGCTTACACAATTCTATTTGTTTGATTCAGTGCTCCCTTGTTGACGCATGGTTTTAATAGCATTCGTGATTTAAGTAGGTGATGATGATTTGATGGCATTGGGTGGGTGGATGGATGCATGAAAACAAAAATCTGGAGTGGTGGGGTGTGTGTGGGATAGTAATAGGATGAATAAAGGATGTGGGAGATATCCGCTGAAGGCTGCCGAAGTGAAGTGAAATGGGGGGAATTTTTTAATATTTTTTCACATTTTCGTTAAAACGAAGTTTAGTTCACCGAAGAGGATGAAAAATGTTATTATGACTATGACATTTCATTTTATGAAATAACAATGCTGGATTTGTAGTCATAGACAGAAAATCCGATGACACAATCAACAACCACGTTTTTTTGGATGTGATTGTCTCCGAAAACAAAACGTGGGAGTTCCTGAGGGTCAATTTTTAGAGGTACACAACATATAGGCATATAAACACACATGTACGCGAGATTTAGCGACCCACACTGCTTCGTACAAAAAACTTAATTTCCATCCAGATTTAATGAGCATTCGTGTATATGCTTTGCTTTCCTTTGCTTATTCCTGGTAGTAATGTAATTTGACGATCGAGAGTTTTTGCATACAATCTTTGTCTGTAGGTGATAAAGCAAATATTTTTTTCCTAGTATTTTCCTTATTACTAGCAAACCTACACATTTCCCACAACAGAAAGTATCAGGTTCCCCCAAAGGAAACATTCCATGTCAATTTCTTTCCTAGCTTTGTTCCAAAGCATATATGATTTTTCTTGTTTCAAGTTTCACTACTTGTGTATCATCACCACTAAAAGTTTTGCGGATTAATTTTTTTTTATTGTAGTTCAACTGTTATTCGAAATGATAAACTTTTATGTAGTTGTTTGCCGTTTGCCCGATGATGCATTTATAACGAAAGATACATATGTCTTCTCGGCTTGTCAAGAATGTGAACCCAGAAAGGCGAATATTGTACTAAAGTTACGATATTACAGGTGAATAAATTTGACTCGTACAAAAGTGAAAACTGAGTTGGCGGTTGTGTGAGGTACTGATGATGATCGTTTTGGAAAAACAATTGGGTAGGTGTAAGCTTGATAGATCGGGGTTTTAGAAAATTTTAAGTGCGAAAAAATGTGGGTATATGCAGATATATTGGAAAGGATTACACTATTATGGAAAATTCACAGGATATATTTCGTATGAAAGGTGTCATTGTGAAGGAAATGCTGTTGTGTAAGCTTCGTTTGAATTGATTTCACAGTAGATATTTCTCTTGTCTTCGCAGGAAAAATGATGACGGAGAAAATACAAAATTTGTGTGGGTGCTGTCAGTGTATTGCCTTTGTTGTTTTAGTGGTTTTTGATGATGTGTACTTTCTGTGGGGGGTAGGCGTAGATTGGCGTTGGCGATGATGACGAAAAGCTTATACTTTTGGTTGTTCTAGAGAATGGTAGTTCAATTCAATAGTCAGTTTCATGATTACTGCAAATACATATGTTTTCGACAAAGTTTGTATATTTTCTCCGGAAAGGAAATAGTTATTTTTAGAATACAATGTTTCGAGGTTGCGGTGTATAGTATGCCTAGAGAATAAATATGATACCTGATACCACATGATAATGATGAGTCACGCACGAATATCTCCACTTCATTCAGAACAATATATTTTATGTTATACATATTGCATGTCCTTTCATCCAGTGTCATCTTTCCCACTTGTGTGGTGTGAAAACACAAGAGTAACTTTTATTGTGCGGGCTAAAATTAGAATTGAAACAAAAAATAGTTTATATTTAGCAAAAACGAATCTACGTGTTTAAAAAAACATGTTTCAGAGGTACTGGGTTTAGTAGTTGTGGGAGAAAATTTAAAACAATTGAAAAGGGCGGAGGTTGCTTCCAAAAAGAGTTATGAAAAGATGTGGTGAAACAGGAAACGACTTGTTTACAGTAAAACAATATATCTTTCTGAATGAAAACGAGATGAAAGATGAGAACACAAAATGTTCACAATGGGAATGGAGTTAGTATGAGAAGGATTCGGATTGGCTGATGTGTTGCATTGAAGAGAAAGCTGCTGTTTTTGCTTTTGACTTTCTTTTTAAGAGTAATATTTTAACGTTTTTTCTCTTTATTTTTACAACTCACAACATGCCAGTTTCTAAGTCCTCCAGCACTTGGCTCGTCGCCCGACTCGGGGATAGAATTCGACCGATGGAATGCTCATTGACTTAAGCTTAGACGCCTCAGTGAGATGAGTACTGGAACAGCAGCGTCAACAACACCACAGTCATCTACACTGAGGTCTCAGCGGCATTAAAATAAAAAAGAGAACGATTTCAAATGGGTTATATGGATATCAAAGTTACTATATATATGTTAACAGATTTATCATTACACTTTTTTTATATTCAATGTAGATAACTACTTTTAGTTCCGACACGAGTTCATTTCCTTACGAAATATTTTTAACAGTTCTGACGTAGAAGTTTTTTTTTCTTCTGAAAAATGTATATTAATTAATTAAGAAGAAGAATATAATATTTTTGGGGGCAATAGAATGTATGTAAATTCACAACTTTTCAAGAAGAAAGCTGTTCTCAATGTGTAGAAAAATGTGTGATGTCCATTCTGTCCGATCCGAGCCATGTTGCAACAAATAGAAATGCCAGGGAAAAGGAAGCAGATTACGACTATATATTTAGTATTTAGGATGATGAAGGGGTGTATGTATATTTAATGTTCTAACTACGAATCAATTATTTTTTAACAGTTTTTGTTCAATTTTATGCCACCGTCATGTTATATTATCATAATATAATATGTGTTTTTACTTCATTTAACGTGCTTGTTGCAATCATTAAAAAAAATCAGACTGGGTACAGTGAAATGCAAAATATGATGGTTACAGTTTATTTAATTTTTTCCACATTTTTTAGCTGTACATTCACCACAATGTTAGCTTTTTGTTTCAAAATAATTTCGAGCTTTTAATTATTGTTCATTCGTTTTTTTATTATAGAAAATACACTTTTATGATAGTTTGCTTTCTTTTTGCAAATTAATGCTTTCGATTTGTTCTTTGGCCATAATATTCAGCAGATTTGCTTGTGGATATGAAGATAAGAGCTTGACAGGAAAATTACAATGAAAACTTATATATTGTTATTATTATTGTTAAACACTAAACTACTTCAAAATAACTTATTTAATACAAAATACTTATTATTATTATATTATTATTATTAGAGCATTTTCACTCACTAATATATTTCATTATTTCATTTACAAGTTGTGTACAACAGATTACACTTTGTACAACCCACGTAAAACAAATAACAATAATAATAATAATTATTATTATTGTAGGCATGTTTCCTTCATTCATCCTCGGAGAACCTTGAATCGTTATTATTAGTTGTTGTTCACAATTTTATTACAAATAACAGATTTATATCATTATCAATAGATGCAAAAATAATAACCTTTATGTCACAATAGACAACATAACTGCTTATACAAAATAGTCGTTACATAACATTAATAACCCTTTGAGTTTTATAAGCTTATTATTGTCGTTTCTTTTTAATATCTCATCTCACAAAAAAAATGGCCAGATTACAATTTATATTAGAGTTACGGTACAACGTTTTTAATTTTTACGTAAGCTGCTTGCATAAGAGCACAGCTTATGTTTTTAAGTTCAATATATTTCAGGATATATAAGCTTGTTGTTATTATTATTATTATTATTTGTACTAATCTTGTATAATATTTGTTTATTTGCTTTTCAAGTATTCTT
This sequence comes from Zhuqinia jingwanae, assembly GCA_027744095.1. Classification (NCBI taxonomy): domain Eukaryota; kingdom Metazoa; phylum Arthropoda; class Collembola; order Entomobryomorpha; family Paronellidae; genus Zhuqinia; species Zhuqinia jingwanae. The sequence continues at coordinate 6,799 of JAHZNC010006208.1, forward strand.
ACTTTCCTGTAGAAAAAAAGGGCTCTTGGTTAATACCTCCTTCAACGATATTTTTGGTGGGTAAAAAAGACGAGAGAAAAAAGTGAAGTACTACCATATAATAATAATAATGTAATGATGATGATTGATGATAGCATGAATTGTGTATTTTGCTTCGTCTTTAAAACAGATTTATTCCGTTTCCAGTCTTTCAATCTATAATTGTACGTTTTAAAGTTAAAAGTAGATATTTTCCCCTTTGAATGAAAATGGTATGTTTCTTTCAAATACAAGAACAAGGACAGCAGCAATTTATTCCTTATAAGGAAATATAGAGCTTTATATATGATGCATATTATATGCATTTTCCATTTAATTTTCCCTTTATCTTATCAACCCAAATATTATGCATACATATAATTACATTACATACATTATACGTTCAATTTTCTAGATCGGTGGCATATGAATACTTGGTTTGAAATTCTAGAGGCAATTATATATTGTGTATTATGTGTATACTCTTAGGGTAAAAAAAAATATTTGTGCAACAAACAGGGAAGCGTTCAATCAATGTCTGTGAATACAATACAAAAACTGAAGTGTTTTAGTTAAAGAAAATATTATAACAATTATTGAGTCGGAAAGGTAAAACATATTATACAAATAATAGTTCATATGTATATATGATTGTTAATCACCATTTTATGTTGAAAAAAGCCAAATTTTAACAATATATAGTTTGCTCTTCGTCTATATATGCATATTTAATCATAGGGTAAAAAATGTAAAATTGGATGTCATCCTTGGAGAAAGATTTAAAAAAATATACTTCAGTCAGTATAAAGATGTTAGAATAAACAGGGAAACTACATTATATTATTATTATTATATGTACAAATATTTTTATTGAGGTGGAGTTAATCATGATTCATCACAAAAACAACTATATACTGTTTTGAAATTATCGGAATAATACTCTATAATCTGTGTATTGAATACAACGTATACATTTAAAAAAAAAATTAAGCACCTCTTAATAAATAATGTTCACAATCACAAGAAATAGCAGATCAATTAAATACAAGATAACTTGTGAAATTCTTTGTTTTTTTAAGTAAAAAAAAACATTAATATAATCATCGATTTATCAACCAAATCTAAATACAAAAATAACTTTTTTGAATATGCATATATATTACATTATATAAAACATAATCTAATTGACTGGATGTGTGTATTGCTTGTTTTTTACTTGAATTGTTGATACTACCAGGAAATATATCATACTAGCTATTTAAAAAAAAGTAGAAGACACTTTTAAAATACCAAACTCTCTCTGAGAGAGATAGAGAGACCAATCAAACTTATATGTGTTGACCATGATAGGTATTTACTCTTAATTTTAGAGGTAGTAGTAAACTAAATGTGTGTATTTTTATGTATTCATATAATAGGTCTCATCTTGATGATGAGCTATTAAAAGAACTATATAGTTATATCTTATTACTTACTTATACGGAAAACGACGAAAAAAAATCGTGGGCTGGCTACCTATATATCTGTACTGTTTTTCTTCTGAAATCCTGTGTCTACTTTTACCTTTCTTATTTTGTTACTGTACATATATTTCTAAAATGTTTTTGTATAAGGTTTGAATTTTAACGGTATAATATCACGTGCCCATCATGCACGTTTATATAGTTAGTTATTACTATTACCTGATATTCTTATTCTCTGTCGTATTTCGTGCTATAACTTAATTCAAATCTTATTTATTATTTCTCTTCTTTTTACATGTTTTAAGGGAAAAAACGTATATATGTAATCATCAGCGCTTTAAAAAAATAGTATTCAACTGTGAGTCTGAGTAAAGTGAAAAAAAGAAGAATTTTACGTAAAATAGGTTTTGTGACACAGGAGTTGTGTCATGTCAAGTGTGTGTGCATTCAAAAAAAAAATTGTACACACTAATAAAGAAAAATATTTGAAAAAATTCAAAACAAAAGATTAAATGTCAACTGCATATAATGTCTGTCTGTATTTACCTGTGTGTTTCGTCATAAGCATAAAGATAAAACTATCTATTTACCTTAACCTTTTAGTAAAAATGTCGTATATTTTAGTGTCAGAAATAGTAAATTAATCATGTAACAACATAAAAACTTAATAATGTATTCTAACGAATTACTCAAGAAACGCTCAAGCAAGAGTAGTAAATTATGATTATATTAATTGTTAATGATACTATAATGTTTTATTATAAAATTACTAATAATTATTGTAAAAAATACAGACAAACAATGCGCTATGCCATAGGCACAATTTTAAATTGTCACTGAGAAATAGAAAGAACCAAATAGTTTGTCAAGTATATTACGTACCGCGTATGTGTATAGAAAAGAAATAAAAATGTTTTACGATGGTCGACAACTGGGTAATTATCTATCTAGGAAAAAAAAGTGTTGCGTGTTTAAAGTTTTTGATTGCAAAGTATTCAGAGAAAAAGCCCACAGGAGACAGACGTTTTTCTTTAAAAAAAAATAACTATCACTGACAATGACGATATAATTTATTTAATTATTTTTTATGTTTACTGTAACGTTTTCATAGCAGATTTTATACTATCGACACTTAGGCTTATGTGTATATTATAGTTAATGATACTCAATTTCTGTAATTTTTAAATTAAATTGTGCTATGATTATGATCATTTTATTGTTGTAATTTTTTTTAAACTGCAATGCAAATACATACATGTGCGCAAAATTGATCGCACGACAATTGACAATTACTACGGTGTAAACTTTAACAATCATTTTGATAATATGATGGTGCACAGTTAGGCAGAGGTACCAAGGTACGATGATGTTTTATGTGCAGCAATTAAGTGTCAACTATAACGATGTCATTTTTGTTTTTGCTTTATTTCTTGAAGATACCTCCTTGTAGAGAGTAAAACTAGGAAAAAACCCCAGACAGTTCATAAAATGGAGTATACTTATCATTGTACGTTATATGTATAAGGAAAGTTAGATGTTTTTAAACAAATAAGGGCAGTAAGCTTAATGTTATATATGTGTATGTAATATGTATAAGAAACAGAAGATTATAAATGAAAAATATTATTATATGTAAGATATATTATAAAGATGTAAACGTATTTTACGGTCTATTTATAAAATGTGAGAAATTTTCAGTGGATACAAAAACAATAAATGGTCGTCTCCGACCGTACGGATATTTACACACGATTGAAATGGAAGCCCGCTGACATTGAGTCATTTGCATCCGCTTTATTATTTTAAACATATAAAAAATTTCGATACCCAAAATTGCATTTAACCAGTAAAAAACAAAATTATCATGCTATAAATAGATCCCAGGATTTTGTTCAATTGGCGGCATTTGGACATGAAAACTGTGACAGAGAGGTCATCCGAGTTTCTTCATTTAGTCTTTTGAGTGCGCTTGGAATTGGATAAAATTTAAAAAAAAATTAAAATGGTGATTTGGTTCATGTTTATTTTTGGAGTAGTTGGTGTGTGCACAGCAGTCGAAATACCCGAAGAGCCAGTTTTAGATCATATAGATAATATTACGGGATATTTTGGGGATGCATTGGAAAGTACAACGATCAGCCATTTTGTTGATGCGGAAGTTTCCACCCCGTATTCCACCAATTCCAGTTACGTCGGTGTGACAGTCGTAGTTCCACCTGCGCCATTGCATGTGTACAGTTCAAATTCTTCGGAAACAACAGAAAAGCCCGAGGCGTTGTACCTGGTGTACGACTACGACCACTTGGACAAAGAGGTTATTTTAAAAATTCATGTTAAATTTTTGCAACCTGGTTTTCATGAGTAGCATTTTGGAAAACATAATTTGTTACCCTTTCTGGTTACGCACGTGTTCATTAGACGTTCTGGAAAAACAATTCTCATGAATGCATCAATGGAACATTGCAGCCTAGTTCATATTTAAGAATGAAATACAGCCAGTGTGAGAAAATTCATGCTCCTTATAATCCGCAGGTACATTGGTGACATAGTTGCTTTGCTCTATTAAAAAATAAATATTATTCTTGTTTGGTTTATTATTAATCATTTTGTTAACATATTCATTCTAAAGTGTATCAAGAATTGTGAGATGGCCATAACAATGCTGGTAAGTGGGAAGGTATCCAGAACAGAGGGGAATATTTATGTCGGATTCTCTCTTAAAAAGGTAATATATGTACATCAAAGTTTTAAATTGAGCACATGTTGTATTTACAGTTAGGACCATTGAAAATCCCAACCCTGCAATTATTTAAGCGCTTTTCCGAAATCACGTTGTCAGAAAATCTCCATAAAGCTGCCATTGATCATTACACTAATTGTTTTGAAAAATTTGGTGAGTTTATTATCCTTTCAATTAAAATTATGTACATTATCTATACAAGTTTAAGTTTCATAATAATAATTTCTAATTGCATACATTTGCATTAATGTTCAATTAGGGGGAAACGAAGAACTTCTGGACAACTCTTGCCGAAGATCTCAGCAATTTTTTGTATGTATTCGTGAATTTCAATCTCAAATGATTTGTACTTCTGACACGCCAATATCTACAACCAGCCAGTAATAAAGATTAATAAAAAATGTACGCACATAACAAAAATATGACTGTTCACTGAAAAAATGAGCATAATATCATTGTAATATCATTTCATTTATTAAATTGCCTAATTTTAATCTTTATAAAACCCGTTTTAAGAGCTACTACATACGAGCACTGAATTGAGTTTTCATATCATACTAATCCGCAAAAGTGTTACAATACAATGTTTCAGTTTAGTTGGAGTCGGTCTTAAGTCGTCTTAAAATACTCGTTTTCTTGATCATATTATTTCAGTCATTAGTTGATAAGATGGTGCTTACAAGTAGCGTACACAATACACATGTACCTATTTGTTACTAGCGTTGTCTCTTATCATTCCTGAAAGATAATCCTAAAAGCCTATAGGTACCCATATATGTTCTCCCCATCTGCCACAATGATAAACCAGTAGCGCACCTTGTTCATTTTTTTTGTATACAGGTAATTAGGAACGTTCAAGCCAACTACATAACATAATTTTAAAACATGCTCATTTTATTCTATTACGCAAATAAGTTAAAATAATATCTTTGAAAAAGAAACGCTCATCATCATGGTGGGACTGTAACAGGTACCCACTGAAAACAAGTATGTCTGTGTGGGTTGGTTCCAACAGAAAGAGATCTATCGTATTATTCATCATTTCCTTGTTTTCATGTCTATAAAAATAAAAATCCACTAAAATGTTTGTAACGAATGACTAATATTAAATTCCACACCAGTTAAGAAAGCGTTAAAGTCAAAAGTATAAAAAATAAACATTTGAACTAATTTTTCAAACTATAAAGGATATAATTGCTTTGTACTATTGCAATACCTATTTTAATTAAAATTTCATTTGTGGTTTTTTAACTCGTGTCTAATATATTGCCTGTGTGACGCCATGTTTCAAGCGAGCTATTTTATGACCACTCCAGTTTTAGTAACAGGATAACTGGTTGCACAAATCAATTCTGGCTGGTTTTATTTTTACTATAAATAAAAAAAAGTTTTCTCACGCTTTGTTTTTATTGTTCTAAATTTTCGTCTTGTGTAGTTATTATATACCTACTACTTCAAGTTGCAGATTATAAAAAAAGAACTCCTGCTGGAAGAGAACTCTCATGCAAATCGGAGTATAGTATGTAATATAAAAGAAGTGGGATCATCTTCATTGTTCCACAAGACTGATTTTAAATCATGTTGACCTTGTTCCTTTACGGCAAAAGCTGTTCTGTTCAGAAACCTGCGCATATGTATATTACAAACTTATCATATCAACTTACCTAAAAGACATTGTTTTTTTTACACAACTGCTGAAAATGACGCTCTTTGAAAATGCGCCAGGCACCTAGATAATTTTATCACTTGGATGTTGGATGTGTATTCCTGATATGAAAACATAAAAACCTTATTTCTTGAATAAGGAAATCTTTTAAACATATCTCTGCTCTTTGAATACACGGCTTAACCAAAATTACTCGGCAAACATTTTAATGTACTCTATAATTTTCGACTTTAAAGACATCTCTATACTGGAGGAAGGGAACAATGAATGGTAAATATAGAGATGAGCTCCACATAGTTTTATGTCTACATGCATGGTAGGTATCGCGTCAAATTAACACATTTTTTTTTGCTTAAACCCTTTTATTACACAGCCTGTTGAGTAAGGTAACGGTTGGCTGCTACAATTGTTAACAAGGATGGGTGCTTTGCGTTATTTGCGTACGTTTCTACAGACTGATTTATTAATTATTATTGCTCCAACACAATTACTTGAGCACGGCTTTTGCTACTACTCTCTCTCAGTTCAGTTCAATTCAAACTTTGGTAATGAAATTGTACTGGATTTTTTGACGAGTTTTCATTTTCTAGCTAGAAACGTAAATATTTATTTATTTTGTTGGAAAAGAAAAGAGTTGAAGAATCAGATTCTTGATTATTTGGAAATGTGAAAAAGTACACGGAAAAAAAAAGTTATTTTATACGTATTTATTTTCGATTAGGGATATTTTTTCGAAATGGAGAGAAGAAGGAAAACGTTTGCATTCAAAGTGGCACAGTTAATGGTTTTAATTTGGTGTGTTGTGACACTTGTAAATGGTCAAAAGGGATCATCGTCATCATCAAAAGCCAAAGAAAATCCTCAGGAATCATTTAAGAAAAATCAAAAACAGTTGCAGGAGCTCAAAAAGTTGGCACAAGATGGAGGTCATACCGATCCAGATGCAATTACAAAATTTGATGCGGACGTTTGCTACACGCGTGATTGCATTGAGGCTGGTAAGTTTATCGAATCCGTAAATAATAATTATTGTTTGAGCACAGGCAAGATGCATTGTAATTATATGATATGAAGCTATATATGATAATGATCAATTATCATTGATAATTGACAACCAATTTAAACTTTTATTTCTTTACATCGTTGGTTTTTACTATTATCCTTACTACTCGTCAATCAATGTCTACTGAACCTGTGTTAAATATAAATTGGCTTTTTATAGCAAAGGAATTCCTTTTCGCAACCAACTTTAGCGAGAATCCGTGCGAAACCGGAAGCTGGCTCAAGTACACTTGCCTCAGAAGAACAATGCATACGGAGGGGGATGATGATCTAGACGACATGTATCAACAAGGTCAAGTTGGTTATGTTGGATCAGTCGCCATTGGACAAACCTTATCAATGCTCGAATCAAAGAATGTCACTACTCCAGTTATGCAATCAGCCATTGATTATTATGAACAATGTGAGAAATGGAGAGAAGGGACCAGTGATGACGACAAAGTGGAAATGATTACTAATTACCTGAAAGGATTCGGGGATTGGCCATTGTTATCAGGGAAGGAGACACCAGGCGATGAGTTTGACTGGCAAAAGCTTATGGCAAATAATGTTAGAATTGCTGTAGCATATGGGGTCGCACCATATCTCTTTGATATTTTTATTGAGGAGGGAAACGTTCCAATGGTAGGATTGTTCAAAAAAAAAATATTGGTTATTTTTAGAAGAAGGAAATCTTAATTTTCTCTTGTGTATCGGTGTTTTTCAGCTGTTCACAGGAGAATTATCTTTACACAAGGATAAGGGAGAAATAGCTGAAATCATCAAAATACTTAGCAATGGTAAAAGAGACGTAACTGAGGATGATGAACAAATCCAAGAGATGAAGGAATTCCTCGCAAATTTGACTCACCCATCCGAAGAGAAAATTGAAAAATATTCTTTAAATAATGTCACGAAAAATTACGATTTTGGAAAAAATGTAAATTATACAAAATTTACAGGACATGTAGATCAAAATTGTATCATTGTAGACATGAAATTATTAATTCTTATGATTAATTCAAAATTATAGTTCGACCTGCTAAGGTTCTATTCTTTAATGCTGGATGGAACCAGGGTTCACATTACCCCAGACTCCGACGTATCTGCAGATTTTGACTGGCTAGTCGAACACATTAAAGCTATCAATGAAGCTAATCCTCGTGTAGTAGCAAACATTTTGTTTTTGCAAGCTGCCGCCGCTTTGTTAACCAGATTAACTACTCTGACTCATGTGGAACATTTGCCGACTTTAGAAAGATACCGTAGGTATGTGTCAAGTGCCATGAATAAATCTCTGTCGTAAAATTATTATAACTTCACAGTGTAATTTGTTATGTGCTTTTTAATTTGGACGTTAGCAATGGACCAATGGATTGTATGCGAGAAACATATGAAAAGTTTGACTACGCCATGTCCCATGAATATCTTGAAAAATACTACGATCACAATGGAACTCCAGCTGCAAGTTTGACTTATTCAAGACTTCCCATGAGTTTCATTCTAAATAATAACTGTGTACTTAATTAATTTTTATAAATAGCTGGTCCAGTTAATGGACAACTTA
>JAHZNC010006209.1:0-15853 GCA_027744095.1 Zhuqinia jingwanae
TCTTATTGGTCCTCTCGGTTCTCGACTGTGCGGTGGTAGTCAGACCCGGGAAAGGTAGAAGGGGGTATCTTGATACGGGATACCTCAGACTGATCGAGCGTATTAATTTCTCTACACACTATACGCGTCAATTTTGCCGTGCACTGTCAAGTGTGAACGTGTCAACTAGGCAAGCAGGCAAAATAAAACTTCGTCAAATTTTTATTTATATTTGTAATGAGTAGGTATTTGATGATGAAGGTTTTTTTCTCGTAATTCGAATAGGCGGAGTGTCTTTGTGTATCTGGAAAAATGGTTGTGGCATGTGACAGGTGTTTTCAGATGTTTGCCAACACCACAGAGCTTAAGTTAAATAAATTGGAGTATCACCCTAAAAAGAAGAAGAAGGAGTTGGTTCCTCCAAACAAGTGAGTGTTATAATTTGTCCGATCAAAACAATATTTCATGCTTAGAATATAATATAGCGATTTTTTATATCACCTTAATAAAGCATCGGAATCAGCACAGCCTTGACTGTGCTGATTCCTTCGATTCCCCCATCCACCCATTATTATTACGATACTCAAATCAAAAGTTGATGGAACATATCTCCATGGCGCATTCCCAGGAGGCAATGTTTAAATGCACTGCTTGAGGAACTGGGTACAAAACGGAAAGGGGATTGCAAAACAGCAAAAGTACAAGCTAAATGTTTAACTGCAGTTAATTTAATTGATGTAACTATTTGAAATGTTTTTTTTTGCTTCAATCAATATGAATGATCACATGCTCAATTGATCTCCTCTTGATCAAAATATATAATATTGGTTCTAGTATATAATTTGTGGCTTAATTAAGATACTGAAAAACGTGGAATGGTATACCTACTTTATTTTCTGTTTTTTTTTGTCTTTTTAACTCATAGTTGAAAATATTGAGCATTAATAAAATAAAATATTTTTAAACTCTTTTGCTGTCTTTACTATTGAGATGAATTGGGTTTTAAATAAAGACATAATAAGGAACGTTTAAATGTGTACAAAAAAATCATGTAAAATTACTTTTTGCTTCATTGATTTGGTTTAACGCAAAACGTAGTGCAGACATTTACAACGAACAAATAACCTTTTGCTTCGGAAAAATGTTAATATTAAGCTATAACGGTCCTTAATTCCAGCTTTGCTAGGGTGTATTATTGTTACTACTTTCCAAAGCCTCATTATCCGGTGCACGAGCCAACACAAATAATGGAAGGAATGATAATAATAAGGGAATTTGATTAAATATGTATATGCCAATGCGATGTGAGGCAAGTGTACTCTAGTTTTTCCCACTGAACACAATTTAAATTTTGTGAACATGATCCCAGGAATAATGGGGAGGATGACATTTTCATTAGCTTCATTTTCTTGCTTAGCACACTTGCACTTGCATGCATCAACTGTAAAAACTGAGCTTCTATTGCGTAAATACACACATGCTTGATTCCTAATTGTAAACTGTCTGTGAAAATGGGCAATCAATTGCTCTGGTTGCTGGGAAAGAGAATGGAGATAAATGGGTGACGTCTGATAATAACAGTCCAGTGAAATAATATTATGCTATGTGGTCTTGGCTACATTTTTGTTTTGACAAGTTAAAAAGACTGTCATAGAAGATGGAATGGAATGGAATGTCATACACTTTTGACATGACTAGATTTACTCTCAACATTTCTCTCGCCACACTGCATTGCACTGAGGGGACCTGGGCATTTTTTTAATGATCCTCTTTTGGATTGACAAGGATGTGTGCTCTTTGTACCTTCAATTATACACATGGCATTCCAATTCAAATTGTAATTTTTGTGATGAGTAAATTCACTGACTTGATTTGTGATTCCGAGAGAGAGAGAGAGTGAGAGTGATGGATGACGGCCTTTTAACGCTTAGCGTTTGACCACTACCAAACAAAGCTTTTAATTGAGAGCAACAACGCAACAATAACTGGGAAAATGACTGCTCAGGGAAATTGAAACTGTCTGTCAAAACAATAAACACCCAAATAATAATAATAACAACAATAACAAGGCATCTCTTTTTTTAAACCATTTTAGTGTGCTCATTACATGCCCATCAAAGTTTCCGACTCTCAAATGACCATTATTATTATTATTATTATTACTATTTATAAGATTGGCATGTGGATAGAGAGCATTGTATCTTTGAGCAATTTATTGTGTGCGCTTTTGCCTGCTCATCCAATGTATGGAAAATACCACCATATCCTTTGATACTTTCATTTAAATTAATGAAGATAAAGACATTCAATAATTTTCCCACTGTTTGACACTCATCTTCAACGAAAATTGCGCTCCTATCATTTATTTTTTTGCACAAGATTTATAGAGAGAGAGAGAGAGAGAGTTGAATTCTGGAGGGAGTTGAATGCTCCAAATATTATCGTGATGAAAGCAATTATTTTATATATCATAATATTGTGTTCCTTTCCATTTACCACATTGTACCGTGGCAGCAGCAGCAGCAGCGACATCAAAAACATAATATACTTTTCCGCTTATTTGTTGGTTAGCTTGTATATTTTGCATCTTAATCATCTATTGTACATGTTGTGTGAGCAGAGAGCGTAAAAATATATACATAATATGTTCATGGCGATGATGATGATGATGTTGAATATATTTTTTTAGGTAACTACCACCACCACCTTTTCAGCAGACAAGAAGATGATGCTTGAGGAAAAACAGTAGTTGTTTCAGTCGTCTTGATGATGATCATGATAATGACTTATGTGATATGTCAAGTGTGCAAGTGTCTTTTCTTCAGAGAAGTACAAGATAAAAAACGCATATTATGAAGACGGGAAGATGAAAACTCACTCAAATCTAATTTAAATATGCTACCATCATCAACTCCCTCTCCATACCTCACGCTCATCCAACATTTCTCTCTCTCTCTTTTTCCCGTCTTGTTCACTGAACTTGATAATTTTTTTAAAAACATATTACATACCTTATATTCTTATTATTACATACATATCTACATATCTTCTTGTGGACAAAATTCAAAAAAAAAATTACAACAAAAATACACGCTACATTCAGAAGATATAACAAAACCATACCGGCACCCAAGAAGAATATGAGTATGAGCAAAAAAGTACAGCACTCTTCTTGTTTCTTTTTCCTCTTCTTTTTTTTCTTCAAAAGAGGACAAATAGGAGGCTGAGGAGTAGGAGGTGCAGGATTTCCTTGTCTTGTGTGTCGTGTGGCAGGTGTATAAAAATTGTGTAGCATGGCTTGATATAATTTGTCCATCATATAAAAACATATTGCGTTCCCTAAAAAAATATGTATAAAAAAATGAATAATCGTGCCTATGAAATGATGTTGAGATTACAGACACACACACACACATGATATTTTTTTGTATGATGTAGTGTGGCAAGTGGAAAAATGGAAAGTGTACGATGGACCTTGTCTTTTTTTCGCCTCTGATTTTTCTAACCTTTTACACGAGAAAAAAAATAAGAAGAAGAAGGGTATGTGTATTATTATATTTATTTTTGTGTTTTGTTCTTTGGTGGAACCCCCCAACACTTGAAAAGAATCTTCTGAGAAAACTCGAAATGATGAACACACAAACGGGTTGAAGTCAAGTAGTCGAAAATATTTGTATTACTATTTGAATGCGTTTTACACGTAATATCCATATCCATCAGTTTTTTAACCCTTTACAACTTTTTTCTCCACTCAACTCACACTCGTGCCAAGCCAGATGTCATGCTGGCCATGTAACTTACTGTGTGGAGTGCAGTCATCACTCTTCTCACAAACACACACACAACAAATATATTTATTTTAGGCATTTTGGATGGATTTTTGTTACATTTTTTTTTTTGGCTACAATCTTTCTCTTGGATTTATTTTTCATGCAACAAGTTGAACATATTTCTCTTTTTCTTCATCTTGGTAATGATGATGATCATATGATACTAAATTATAAAAGGCTATTTGCATAATGCTCTTTAAACGTAACAACAATGAATTCAAGCTTTTTTTAAAGCTTGCATGGGTGTCCCCATTTCATACTTTGTTTCCTTTTAACAGAAATAAAATGAAAATCAACTTGATATCCAGCTGCAAACTGGTGTGGTCGCCGCTGTGTACTGCAGCAGAACATTAAGCTTCAAATCTTACTCTCATTTTTTAGTATACTTTTCGTAAGGGCTGCAGTACTAAAAAAAATGCATGTAACAGTGTTCACGCCGTCCGTACTTCCTTTTATATCGTTAAAACGATATACAACCTTAAGGAATTTTTTAATTCTGTTTCCGGGAATTGAACTTAGGACTACGCTGCAGTGGACTTGGTTAAGCCTAAGTCACCTTACCCCAGCTGAAGTTAGCACGATGTGAGTTTTTGTCGCTATAGTACGCCACCATAACAATTGGCAACTTATACAATACTAAGTCGCAGGTAACTTGTGTAGAAAATGTTTTTTAAATTACTTACTTGCAAAATCAGTAATATATTATTAGATATCCCAAATTGCACTAACCGTGCTATTGACTTCCGCTTTATATTAATTAATTTTCTCAGTACCCAAATTAACGAAAGACATGAAGGTTAACGTCTTCAAGAAATGACATGCAGTTGTTGTAATTATAGTAGTAACCAGCCATTTATTGTAGTATTTGATAGAAATGTTCACGTGGTGTGAAAGCATGTGTGTTTGCGGTACTTTTGTTGAGCATGCAAAATTGATGGACGAACGGACGGCCAGACAATCCAAGACTCCCCATATTATACTATGCTGCTACACAACAACTTGATGTTTCGCGAATATAGGTACTTATTTATAGGTACTAGTAACAGCGTTGGCACGAGTCATGCAAGATAATCTCTTGACATGGCCCGATGGTATAAACCATCGTCACAACTAACACAACTAATCCATGATAAATGTATCATCCCCATAATCTGTTGTCCTCGGCAAGACTGAAAAGTACAAACAAAACATAACTCCGTGTCATGCAAATGTATAATATTGTCATTGCCTATACAATGTTGCACGATATGGGGTCACGGTGGGCTCCTAAACAATGAATCGGTACAATGCTCTCACGCAAAAAAATAAAAGTCCAGGAAAATTAACAAAAGAGTCAAGAATAAAAATACAAAGCCATATTGGCATGCGAGTCAAGATTATACTCCATACAGAAATAGTTTGGCTAAACAAATTTTTTGTGAGTATTTTTGACGGGATTCTAATTTTAAAAAGTAATGCGTCGTCGGTATTTTATAAATAGGTTGTGTAGTAGCTTGAGCGATCAATCAACAAACATATCCGTAATTAATGTGCAAAAAAAAACAGTGAGATTGTTAGCACCATAACAACATATGGAAAATATATAACAAAAACTGATTGTGCGTTTGAATGTGCGCATTTAATGGTTATTAGTAGAAGTACAGCTTATATTATTAGTTTTGGTGTGTGTGCACAGGTGTGCGGTGGTATCAGTAATGATAATTATAATAAATAAATGTTTAAAACTGTTTCTTTAAGGATTTGAGTCCCGCAGGTATTTTTTTTTACAAAATAGTTGATATGATAAACATGATGGTAATAATAATAATAATAATAAACAGACACAAAGATAAATGCTCATCTTGATCCTTATATCAGGTTTATTTTTCCCGCATGGATTTTGTTATAGGGATGTGCGACGGTTTAAAGAATCATCCGGTTTTAGTCTGGAGGCAAACGACTCCCAAGGCTTTTAATCTTTGAACATGCCATTAGAATTAACTCTCACAGCGGCATGCCACCAGCCTCCATTATACTTTTTGTGTATGTATCGTTGAACCTTACTTGACTAGAAGACTGTTGGGTCCTCCGGTGGTATAAGCTCAAATGAAAAATAGATGAATTCTCAAAGAAACAAGTGCCTACTAAAAATAAAACTTGAGTTGAATTTTATTTTATTTTTTCCCCTGCACAATTTTTCAGCCTTAGTTTTTACAGTGTTCATATCGGCTCTGTTTACAAACTGTGCTAATAAGACGGGATGATGGAGGGATTATTTTTATGATTCATAACAGCAGCAGCTATAGTAGAAAATGATCGGTAATGTTCAACAATGAATCCAATGATTTACGGCATAACGGCAAACTCTACTTTAATTTCTTGATTTACAAATCATTTGACGAGAGATATGGCAGCCACTCTTTGCGTGTGTATTTTTTTCATCAATGATGATAAAAAAATGTTATTTATATCGAAGCATTTCAGCCTCATTCACATTATGTAAATAAATTTATGTTTGTAAGGTGGCATTTTTTAAGCTCATTTTTCAACTCTTTTTTTCAACTCTTTTTTTCCAGAACAAGTAATTACACTACCGTCAAAAGGAAAGAACATCAAATGGGAAAGCAAAAATTGTATACAAAGTGCTCCTGGCGTTCAATTACAATTGTATCAAAATGTTGTCAAGATATTTTTCAGAGAAGGTGGTCAGGCAGCAAAGTATTGCATAGGCACATAAAGAATAACCTTGTTGTTGTTGTTGTTGCTTAAGCCCATTATTGCTCATCGCCAAAAACTAAAATGAATCTGTGCAAAATAAAAAAATAAAAAATCATTACACTCACACACTCACGTTTTACAAGAATATCAATTATGTGCATTAAATAAACTATGAGCCACTTTGCTTTTCACCATTTTCACATTTATGGACTGTTATAATGTTACCATAGCAGCAGTTGTAAAGGAACAAGAGCAGAAGAGCAAGTTTGACTTAAATAACTTTTTTTCCGACAAAAAAGTTGCTCAAAGTTACAAAATGATACGTATTTTGTATATGTTTTTTTGTAATTTTCACTTTGTGAAAGCATTCATTTAAAAACCAACTTGTTTTTTGGTTATAATAATTGATCTGGCGGTGAAGTGTTTTGCTATGTGCTCTCTCAGCTCAAGTCAGATTTATGAGTAGCGTGGGTGTTAATTAATGAGGGTAAACCTGCTCAATATTCATTAGTTCATCCAAACGAGAGAGAAAAAAGAAGAAATATGAGGGGAAAAAAACAAAAAGGAGCTTAAGATTTTTTAAAAGCTGCCGTGCAATTAATACTCGGCTTGCTCTTGTTGTTGTCTCTCTTGGATTAACTTTTGAAGGGTGTTTTTTATTTTTATTCTTTTTCCTGTGGAATGTTCTCGGTGATGTGATAAGAAACATTTTTTTAAAGGGGAACCATTTTGTTCACTTGCTCTTGTTCTCTTGTTTATTTAGATAAATTACAGAGAGAATGGTCAGTCTGATGAATGTAAGAAGAAGAAGAAATGCTCTAAATTTCAATGTAGCTATTTCATGGGACATTTTTTCCTCTTATTTTTTTCTCATTGTAGTATGTTTTGAAGTGTTGAATGGGTAAAAAAAGGAAGAAATCCTATTGCAACAAAAGAAAAAGTGATGATGACGAAGAATTGAGTTGAAAAAAAAAAATATATATTTCGACTCATCGTAGAGACTCGGGGTGGAGCGAGCAATAAATATATCGGTCAGAGATAATAATGTAGTATGGCATGAAAATGTGAGCACAATATTATTTTTTTTACAGCGTGAGGACGAGCACAATCATAAAAATCGTGTCTTCTCTCTGCACTCTGTCAGTTTTATTCCCTTAAAAAAAACAGTCCAGCTGTTTTTTTTTTCAACCGAGAGAACTGCTATTTAGCCTAAAATCCCTCTCACAAGACAAGTTAATGACCATCTTTTTAATTTTTTTTTTCAACCTTTTTTCCCTTCCTACTTGGATGAGACAAATAAGAAGAAGAAGAGTTAAAAAAAGAGAGAATAGAGAGCTTTATTATTAAAATGTTTGCATGGATATGTAGATATTATAGGGATGAAGATGGACAATAATAATAACAGCAAGTAACCCTTTTATTTCCCATTTCGTTCGACCTTTTTTTATATATATATTTTGTTAACCCTTTCATATTATTCGTAAAAAGAAGTTAAGCACAAGCGCATATAATGTAATATTATTACTGTGCAAGAGAGATTGAGCTGAAAGGGTGAATGTTATGCATTATGAATGAATGAGGATGTTGATGTGAATTGTGAATGCAATAATAATGTGAGCAGTTATTCCTTATAAAGGCTATTCAAATGAAGCAAGACTAATGGCTTTAATTGTGGCACTCCATTAGCCACAGACATAAGCAGACATGCTAATCTAACAACAGCCATAATAATAGCAGCACACAGCCAAAGAAGAAGAAGAAAACGTTCCGAGCCATTTGTTCAGTTGCGTATATAATAATAATAATAATAATAATACGTATATAGCAGTTAGTAAAGTGATCAGTCATTCCGGTGCTCATGTAATAATATTAATTATAATAATCATAATAATAAAGCTGTTGAAAACCTCGCTGGAGTATAAGCTACTATAATATCGAGAGCAAAAATTTTTTTATTTATGAATTAGCATAGGTAAATGCTTTTTTTGTAGTTAATAGTCGTAAAAGTAAAATGATTGTTCGTGTCTGAGGTAAATGTATGTTTATTTGGCAACCACAAGAAAACTATATATTTCGCCTCACTCATTGTCACAGCAGCAGCAGCAGCACAAAGGAAATGCTCAGACTTGTTTGTTCAATTTGACAAAATGTGCAAAATTAAGTTGGAGTGCATATATCACTTACCAGGATTAGTGGTCAGTTAATAGTAGTAACGAAGGTTTAATAGTAACGGTTTTAGAGTAGTTCACAGGGAAAGTAGTAGTAGCAGCAGCAACAACAACAACAGCCATGGTCACGGATGTGAATAAATAATGAATGGAACCAACAAAAAAATATCAATGTAAACTTTACCAATTTTTTTTGGACACAGTTTTTGTTGTCATAATTGCTCATCGAAATATTGCAATCAAATAGTAGTAGGGATATTGGAGGAGCCTCTTTACAATACTAGCCTCTCGATGTAAATTAGATGCATAGGTATAAATAATATGCGCTTAACTTTGCTGTTGCTGCTGCTATTGCTATGCACATTTCCTAATTCATTGATGATAATACTATTTCCTTAGTATTTATTATGTATGTATATTGCTTGTTTCGTTTGTCTTGTAAATATTCAATGATCCAATCAATCTGGTAATTATGTTTGCACAGCCAACTGCTCAAATAACCATCAGCATGCTCGGATGGTGGTGGTGGCGAGGGTGATAATCACGTCACGTCAAGTCACGGCGCGGCGCGTGGTGGTTTGTTTGTTTCTTGTGCCGCTTTTTCAAGATTTCCAAGTAAAGTAAGTGCTGCTCTAAGCTACTGTAATAAGAAATATAATATAATAAAAAAGTAGCAATAAAAATGGTCGACTAATCCAATAAAGTAAAAAGCAATTTGGACGGAGAAAGTGGTGGGGAGAGAAAGAGAAAGAGAGAGAGGGAATGGTTCCGCATGAGAAGACAGTTGATGACTCCATCAGACCACAGACGAGGTAGCAGACTTTGAAGGCTTAATCAGCTGAGCAATGAAATGAGCACGCGATAGTTATCATCCTTTTTTCTCTCTTTCTTTTGTATGGCGAGCAGGAGCACTTGCTTCAACTATTTTAGACTGCGTTGCATGCCACCCTAATAATAAAAATAATAATCTTCCATGTCCCTGCCGCTTTATCAGACAAGTGTGTGTATGTGTGTGTGTGTGTGTGTGTGTGTGCAGGTAAACAGTTCCACTTGAAATGAAAACTATAATTCTACAAGAAATTATCTGCTCATCACACGAGTCAATAAAATTATCCAAAGGGTTCCACACAAAAAACTTAAAAATTGATAACTCGACATGCAAACCATCTTTTATTATGCATCAACCACAATAATACTAATATAATAATAATAATAATAATGATAGTATAATAGTAATAGTAATAATAATAATATGAATCTTTAGAGATATTTTGGTCGTTTCAGAAGTGAAATAAATAAATTAAATGCGTTGTCATCGACATAGTAATTCATTCAGCTCCTTAAAACGCAATCATGTAAATGGTAAAACATTAATAAAATAATAATATGAATAATAAAAATACAAACAAATGTGTATAGGAGGCATCATTTCAACTCGCAACGATAAAAATAAAAGTAAAATTGCTCAAATATGTACAAAAAATTATAATTATATAATAAAATACACCACACTTTACACAAGACAATTATAACAACGAACGAAACATGTCGTCGTAGCTAAAGAAAATTATTGACGACTAATGACCATCATCATCATCATCATCGTTATCACCACCCAATTGACCCAATAATAATAATAATGATTGACCAACGGCAATAAAATTAGTTTTTGTTTAGAAAATTAGGGGTGCGTGGGAATTGAATTGAGACATTGAGATCGCTTCCGCCTACTACTCCAATCTAACCTATGTTACGCATCTATCCATCTTCAATTCATTTAATAAAAATTACTAATAGGAATGGTTGGTAGGATATAATATATGCAATAGGAAAAAATGGATTAACCCTATTGCATTCTCCTCCAAATTTTTGACCTGTGGCTTACAATTTTTTGTGATTAACGTGTTATTCGTTCATCTAAACTGCAATGGAAAGGACAGAGCCACCAACACTATTACTGGCCGCTACTGTGACTGCTGCTGTTGCAGATGCTACCACAGCAGAAGCTGCGAGTGGGTTTACGGGGCAACCTGACACGTGCTCAAGCCCGTCCCCATGCTGCATCGTGTGATGATGGTGGTGGTGGTGATGAGCTGAGGCTGCTGCCGATTGATGGTAGCTTGTTTGCGAGTGATGATGAATTTGAAAGAGTGGTGAGTTCATGTGAAGATGACTAAGCGTTGGATTATTATGATGATGGACGGATGAAGAGGATGATTGTGGATTTCCGGTTGCTCCTGACGAAGGAGAAGGTGAAGAAGGGGGTAGTTGAGATGATGATAAGTGATGATGACTGGCATTTTGCAATGGACTGGAACCAGACAATGGGTTCCCATGGTAGTTCGCATAGGAGGAGAGGTGGGAGAGATGACCGTGTGGCTGCGGGATTCGACTTGACGACGTTGATGGCGACGAAGAACTGAGAAAACTGCTACTGCTGCTACTCCCGCTACTCCCAGTGTTCCCATTACTCAAAATGTGTGGGGACAGTGGGGGTGTCATCACTTTAAAACTGTAGTGGGGGTGGGGATGGTGGGGAGGATGATGTCCCCCTTGAGCTGCACCTACTACCGGACCCGGAGAAGTTGAAGTGATTCTACCACCAGATCTCTGATGATGTTGGATATGTTGAGGTGCGGTGACGTGCTGCTGATTATGGTGATTATGGTAGTGATGATGCAGTCGGGACAAATTGCTCTGCACGCCTTGGAAATTCAAATTGACATTAATGTTTAAATTGTTTGAGTAGTCCAAGCAGCTCACTGGGCTCGCACCATACGAAATCCCTGGGTTTGTCCCAAAGTTTTGGTGACACTGTGCTGCCACAGCGGCGGACGAGGCACCTGATTGCCCATAGTGAGCCGTTGCATTACCAAATGGGGAACTCGACAAACCCTCAATAATCCCAGCTTGTGGACTTGTACTTGGGGAATAGTGAGAATGACACTGAGGCGGTGGGACTACTGGAGGAGCGTGCATTAGATGGTGGGGATGATGATGATGGGGATGCTGCGACGACGGGTATTGGGCTGATGACGTCGTCTGATGGTGAGCGTGGTGATTGTGATGATG
Source organism: Zhuqinia jingwanae (assembly GCA_027744095.1). Lineage (NCBI taxonomy): Eukaryota > Metazoa > Arthropoda > Collembola > Entomobryomorpha > Paronellidae > Zhuqinia > Zhuqinia jingwanae. Next base: position 11,747 of record JAHZNC010006209.1, read on the forward strand.
GTAGGGATTTCCGTTGTATAATCCCCCGCCACCCACACCCGAGGACGTGTAAGTGTCCATGTAACCACTGTTTGAACTGACCACTGCACCTCCACCAAGTAAACTGGATCCACTACCAACACAACTTTTACTGTTTGCGGAGTCAAAGACCATTTGTTTTAAGCTACTGCCAAGTCGGTCGTAACTCACTGGGGCAAAGTGCTCTGCCGCCGACGGAGACAGGTAAACATCTCTGCCGCTACTACTCGCATTATACGAGGGACTGTGCCGATTCGTTGACTTGATGTTCGTTGCACAATTCTTTTCTTTTTCGTTTACACCTGGACTGTTTTCTTCACTCCCACCATCCCCGCTACTATACAAACCGTTGTAGTCCACCGAAGAGCACGTGTCCACTTCAAGTTTAATCGGTCGAGTTAAATCTTTTACACTGTTATTATTATTATTATTACACAAAATGGTTAAACTTTCATCAGCCGTTTTACCAACTGCACTACCGTTTGTACTACGGCTATTTACACTGTTATTGTTTGTTTCGTTTGTATTTTGGTTTTTGGAACTACTGCTATTCGTAGTATTGTTATTATTATTATTATTGTTGTTCGGCTGAGATTCTTGTTTCTTGCAAATGTAAATACTGTTTGCACCACAGTGTCTGGGGAGGTAGCTGCTACAGCTGCTCAGATTGGTGTACGAGGATGATGATGGTGATGAGGAGGATGTGGTGTTGGTGGAAACCGATGAAGTTGACGGTGAAGCAGATGAGGAGGCGGGTGAAATGTGGTGATGATGATGCCGAATAGAGGACACATCCGAGGGTGGAGGCTGGTGAAGAATGGCTGATCTTCTCGTTATGGAATTTTCACTGCTCCCGCTTTGCAACGAAGATGAGGATGGGCACGGATCCCCACCACCGCCAGTGCCAGACGAGTGCGAGTGTGCGTATCTGTTGATGTTGTTGTGATGAGGATGAGCTCCTTCGTTACTCAAGAGGACATTTTCTATTTCCTGCCACATCTATATCCAAGTTACATACAAAATAAATATATACATAATTTTTTTTAAAGTACACGTGAAAACATCAAAGACTTTGGCGATAGAGTGGTTGTTGGTAGTCATGTGAGAGGCATGCAAATTTTCAAGAGACATAATAATATAATGTTACATGATTGGGTCGTTAAATATCTTTTTTTTATTTCGGTAATTTCATATGACGAAGACGAATAATGAGCATGCTCAGAAAATATACTCTGTACACATCCCATCATCGCCTACTTTCTACTCTTTTTTTGTCATTTGGCAATTTAAAGTTTTTATCCTTGTGACAATCATGACATACTTTTCATTATGAAACTTGTATAGGTATTATAATATGTTTGTTGACATTTCGGGAGGGTTCAGTTTCTCTATCTCTCTACCTATCTCTCTCTCTCTCTCTCTCTCTCTCCAGCTCAGAGTAATACTCTAAAGTCCTCTTGTGAAATTCCTGTCCGGAAACGACAACAAAATAAACTCTGAATTTTGTTTGCTTCAAGTTGACTCTTGTTGAGTCATTAGGCATGTACACATTTATCTTTCAATGTGCTTATTTTTTTGTCAAATAAAACTTTATACTAGTTTATTATACGGTGCCAAAAAAAGAAGAAGAATAATAATGTGGCCCATTACAAAATTCAATGCAAGATTGATTATCTGCATTGTCTAAAAATGGCCGGGAGAGTTTGTACCGCGGTCCCTGGCTAATACATTTTTTTTTTGAGAAAATGGAGGTATCACTATAGTCACTAGTTGTTGCCACTATACTCTGTCACTGTTATATATCCATCCATACAAGTGAGAACATGTACTGAATAATAATTTCTTAATTATGATGAGGCTGACGAAAAAATGAGTTGGTCAACTCTTGTATTTTTTGTTTCAGCTGAATGAAAAATTGTAAAGAAAAACAAGGAGAGAAATAATATGCATTGTTTTTTCTTTTATGCTTCAAGTCAGAAAATATGTAATTTTTTTGGCTAGCCGGAAACACGGAGGGTAGCAAATAAGCTAAACTAACAGAATTGGAGGAAGGGAACGTAATTGCCGTGAAGCAACGAATTTAGCGTCTGTGAAAATTGTCCTTCATTTAATGTGTGGTGCGCTCCTGTGTGTCGCCAAATCACACTGTATTATTATTATATTATTATTATTAAAAAATAAAACAAAGTATTTAAAAAAAATATTTTGTGAACAAATATAATTTTTTATTGATGATGATATCGTTCTCACATTCGTTTCAGGATACTCAGTCATGGTAACTTGTAAACAGGTCGAGTATTGAGCAGCTCGGATTGGCATCACCATTTGAACTGGAAATATTACGGAGGAACAAGTAGGAACTGAGAATGAGGACGTGAGTCGGAGCGACATAAGTTTATATGATTCTTCTGCTCAGAGGACCAGGGCAACACGCACACATACCACCACCACTGCCCCAAGTGTATGCACAAACAAACACAAATAGTGATGACTCACTTTACTTCCACACATTAACTTTTCCCTTTTAAATTTCAATTCAATTAATGATCTTTTTTAAAAGAAATTAAAAAAATGTTCCACACTTTCAAAATGGCCCTTTGGACTCATTAAATATTTGCTTTAAACACTCTTGTCACACAAAAAGTTTGCGTAATTGGTAGCAACTTGACTAATTTTCTTTTGCAAGGAATCCTGAACCAAACTGGGATGGAAAGCACACCAAATTAAAAAGCTAAAACTCTGTTGTTGTTGTCTTTGTTTCACACGAGTAATAGTAGTACTTCCCACCATTTCCCACATGATCACTTGAAAATGTTCATTTATCAAGAAATGGCTAAATGTTCAAACTGGATTTAATTATTTTTTTAAATAGTAAATGAGTGAAAATACTTGATAGAGGTATATGAGCTTGTAGCTTATTTTTTAAAGCTTTTATTGCTGGTTATTTAGATTTAAAAGGTAGATGCGCAGCAGCTGTATTGTATGCAATGTATATATGATGATGATACAAAATAATAATAATTTGTGTTGTACAATAAATGCTAAAAAATGTTGTACGTCTCTGTTTCAGCAGCAAAAGAGCACTGGGCGCTGCGAGTCGACAGGGCGACCAAGCAAGAGACACGACAAAGTGCAGAGAGAACACAGAGCACAGCTCTCTCGCATCAAGTCCATCCGCATGGGAAACCAATCAAAGAATACAACAGGTGCCCACTCTCCACACCTTCCCAATCTCTCCCCTCTCTCTCTCTCTCTCTCTCTCTCTCTCTCTCACTCTATCTATCTACCTAGAGCTTGCTTGCTTTAAAAAAAATCTTTTTCACTTTTTCTACATCCATCACCTTGCGTACATATATATTATTATTACACTCCCCAACTCTATGAAGTATGATGAGGACTTGGCTGTACTGATCATGATTTTTTTTATTATATATTTTTGGATGTGTGCGACGTGATGTGATATCACATCTGCTCATGTTTTTCTCCATTTTATATTATCTCTCTAAAAATATACTAATAATATGATGCATATGTATGCCGTGTGTAGTAGTAAGTTGTAACAAAGTATGAATCTCCTCATTCTCCTCCTCACTGTTCTTCTCAATATCATTCACAATTCCTCTCATACCACCTATAAATATATATTGTTTTTAATCCCCCAAATTTTTTTTTATATGTGCATTTTTGGTTTATGGTGGTGACATTGTAGCAAAAAAAAATAGGATAAATCTCTGCAAAAATAGTGACAAACTTTCTGTGTATCCAGCATATCAACTTACACGACACAAGTCCTTTTCTACACACATTTTTTTTTGCCAGACAGGTTGGTTCCCTCTGAATTTGATTTTACTTTTTTTTTGTTTGTTGTGTGTGAGGTTTTTTTTGTGTGCACTCAATCTCATGTATGTTTGTATGCCTATCTGTCGTCTATCCTCACGTTATTGTTTCAAGATCACATGTGATATTGTTGGAGAAATGATTAGACTGAAATTTTCGTTGAAACCCTGGTTCAATGTTTCTCATTGAGGGGTAGTAAATCCCAAGCCGTTGATTCCGAAAAACTTGTAAAAAATATTTCCCTACACAATG
>JAHZNC010006210.1:0-26828 GCA_027744095.1 Zhuqinia jingwanae
TACTTTTTACTGGAAAAATAATGGAGGTGATGTGTGTGATGTGCGGGGAGTATGTGCTGTGCATAAAAGTATGTACATACATACATACGTGATGCGATGGTAGTAGTAGCATGTATGTATGTACGTGTCAAGGAAAAGATTTTTTTCAAATCGGTTGGATAGATGAAAGGAGAAGAAAAATATATAAAATAAGGAGAGAAAAGAAAGGAATAGAATTTATTTTTAAAAAGAAAGGCGAAAAAAGTTGGGGAGTAACTTATTACTGCCACATGGATCATTTGCTGTTGAGGCATTTTAGGTGTTCTCTGTAATGTGCATTTATTATGAACGTGAAGTGAAAGCAGGAGGTGCTCATGCATAAGTAGCCAGAGTAAAAAAAGGAAACATGGACTAGAGCTATGTACAAATAGTAGGAAGCTATTACTGGGAGTGGGAATATTATGGAAGCCCATATATGATTTTCACAAAGTAATTTATATTGTATTTATGCATGTACATAATATACATAGTTTACTATACAAGTTATAATGAACAGATCGAGAGATTATATACCTACCAAAAGGACGCATTAAATGAAATAAAATTAAAAATTAATATCCTTCTTAAAATCTTTTTTCGTTACTAAATTCAGCGAAGCAATTTCATTCAGAGATATGATTATCACAAAAAGGGGTTTTTTTAACCCACATACAATTTCCATTTTGATGAATGAAATATTATGCAGTTATATAGTTAGATATATGTAGCAAGTTCCACATTTTTTAACTGCAGTAAATCTAGAAATTAAAATTTGATTCTCTGAATCCAGCGATAAGTACAGAAACGTACATTCGGAATTACAAACTTACTTTATCCAGCTTTTTTATACACCATTCCCATGCTTTCACCTTAATTTAATCTCGAAAAGCATTCATATATCATCGTCCGCTTTTATTCTTCTTCTTTTTTTTTGGAAAACTGCTGACCTTTTATTATTCTCTTATAAAATAGAAGCGTATACGCACAAAATGGAGAAAAGAAGAAAGATTCATCTGTACACCATGCCATTGTATAAAATACGCTTATATATGGTTATATTATCATCTGGTGCCCTTTTTCTGCCGTCTTCATCTGGTAGCAATGTATGTATGTAATATATACTTTTGCTAAAAGACTTCCAAGGAAAAAATATCCCATCCCATAGTCTCCTGTTTTTGTATCTATCTATCTTCAATCTCGTTAAAACGCTAGCTTCCATTTTCTAAGACGTTATTTTTTTACTTTCCTTCCTTCTTTCGTTGTTTTCTCTCTCTCTCTCCCTCCAACACTTTTAAATGTTCTAGTTTAGCTCAGCTAATAAGATAAAAATGGCCTGACTCGACTTGTTTGCAGTTGGCATTTCTCTTGGCAGAAAAGAATTAATGGCCCATTGTATCTTCCCTCTCTCTCTCTCCTTCTTTTTTTATCTTGTCTTTCACGGATCACATTTATCGCACTGCAGCTAATTACTTCCAAGAAGAAGAAAAGCTGTAATGATCAAACTAAATGCAATGCAATGTTTTTGTGTGCTATATTTTTTCATTCTCCAATTGTGTCTCAAAAAATGCTATAATATGTATGTATTATTCAATGAAAAGATTTTTTCCTTAAAAATAATTTATAATAGATTATGAGAATGACTCTTAGGTTGAGGACGACGATGAAAACAAACAATCTTATAAAAAGCCATGCATTCATGTATACCGATACCACCAACCAACACCCTTCTTCTTGGAACAAATAACAAAGTGGTTCATCGTCGTGTGAGATGAGACCGGGAGCAAAGGAACAAAGCAGCAAACACTCCGTTTTTCATTGAATTAATGAAGATAGACTTGCTAATAAATTATTTAGAAAAAACTAAAAGCTACAGGAGAAACCACTAAAACGTAATTTATTAGTGAGAAAAAAATAAGGGAGAAGCTGTACAAGAGGCTAGAAGAATAATGAGTATTTGAGATTATTGCAGTGTGGTGGTGGTATATAGTGCAGAGGGGCACAAAAAAACTGGAAGCTTTTTTCTTGCTCTTATACTTCCATGTTCCTCCTCCTCCTCCTCCTACAACACAACGACTACACAAACTCACAATCAGCTCAACTCCGCCATTCTGCCATTCCATCCAAGTAGGGAGCCTATAGACATCAAAATAATTTGTGCTCAAGTTGAGCTTTTTTTGGGGGTACTAACTAGCAAACCCATTATAAAAAAGGCCGTTTCACATTTTGTACAGTGAAACCAGTATAATGGCATTTTTACCGTATCATCCTCACCATCTTCATCATCATCCATAAAACAAACCCTGCTTCCATATATATTTATACTAGTCTCCAGTGTGGTATTGGTAGTAGTAGCGAGGCAGAGAGAACATTTTAAGCTCTAGTCATTACTCATTAACTGAATACACACAAAAAATAGATTATGAATGACTATAATGCTCCCCCTCCACCACCCTAAAAAAAACGAAACACCAAATACGCATAAAAAATGTTGGCTTGCTGTGTGATATCCAACAGCAGCAGCAGCAGCAGCAGCAGCAGAGGAGTCAGCAGAGTCAGGGAGCCTTTTGAACCCGCGTCATGTTTTCACGGTCTATCCGTGAAAATTATGAAACCACAGCAAAAGCAGCAGCAGCAGCAACAACAACATATCGCATCACTGGTTTCAGCTCACCATAATGTCACGACACACACACAGAGAGAGAGAGAGAGAGAGAGCAAATGCTATCAACTGAATGAAGCAGAGGAGAAATATCCCATAATTTTCATGTCCAGCATCATTTTCATTCCAGTCTTATGAAAGTGATACACAAAAGGCAAAAAAAAACATAACAGCAGCAGGAAAAACGATGATGATGATGCCTAGTCATAAAGATAAGAAAATGTTATAAAAAATGTAGTGAAACAATGGCACATTCAACAAAAAAAGGAAAACGGCGACAGGCCGGAATTGAAATTAGTGTTGTTATTTGTTATTAGCGCTACCACCACCACTACAATAACTACTACCTCTTGGCTAGATGAAAAAAACTGAGATGAAAAAAAAATATCAAAATGAAGAATCGTAATGACTACACAACACAGGATGATGATGATGATGTTGATGATGGTCATAACAATAAATTGGAAAGATATACTAACTATAATGTATAATAATAATAATAAGAAGGTCTTTCGTTGACACATGAGACGAAGGAGCGTAACGGAATATATAGCGACGTCACACAGCAAGTGTTCCTTTCCTGCCTCTTTTGTTAAGTGTGCTTTTGGTTATTTTACCGTATTATTTGCACAGTGCACCACGTGCACAATTTTATCATCAAAGTGTTATTATTTTCATTCCTTATTTTTGTTAATATTTTTTTCTATAGATAAAAAGGCAGGAACAATAATATAGCTAATTGTGTAGAAATTTATTCTGTTTAAAAATGCAATAATATGCAAAGAGCACACACTAGACAAAGCAAGTGGAAAACTTTACTAAATCAAATGTTGGAATTTCTTTGAAAAAAAGACACCAAGTATATTTTTGTCTGAAGTGTGCCCAAGTCTTATAAAAAGTCATTTCGTAGTAATAAATATAACGTTGCTTTTTTTCTTTGATGCCATGAAATTATAGTACTGGTTATTGGTATTGCAAAGAAAAGTGTAGAGAAAAAAATGATCAAATTCTTCATCTGCATGCAAATGGGTGTGAAATATATGGAAATTTTAATTACTCATAAAAACGCCATCCATACTTGCTGGTTGCCAGAAGGGTTATTATTATTTTTAAACTCTAGTTTTTTTATGGAACATTCTTTTTTCCATATTTTAAAATATGCGTTAGTAATGTCATTATTATGGAAAAAAATTGTTACAGTTTTTTTAGTTTAGTTTTGGGATGTGGATCGGTGAACAAGCTCTCCTCCATTTCATATCTTTTCCCTAAAGTATAAAAAAACGCTACCACCACTCGCCTGCCATCAATGCCACTTGGCAAAGAGAAAAGAGAAGGAGGAGAAAAAGAAGTGATGTGAGATGGGATATTGGTGTTTTTTTAAGTGATCCAATGTATACATGCCAAGCAGTCAAAAGGGTTTTCGTTGCATTAATACTCCTGCTTCTACTTCTATATCACTGCTCTACACTGTCAATGTGCCATGCTCTTTCTTAAGTGAATGAAATGAATGAGTCAAATGAATGTCATGTTGATGACGATGATGCTGATGCTGTTGACGATGATTGTGATCATAATCATCATCAGATGAAATGACTAAAAAAGGAAGCGAGAAAAAAAGGGTAGTAGCAGTATTCACAAAAAAAGAAAAGAAATAACTTTGTTTTGAGCCGTTATTTATCTCGGAGCAGCGGGAAAGTAGAAAAAAATCCTTTAGTAAAAAAAAATAGTGCAATAATGTATAAAGAAAAAAAAATATATTGAGAGAAGTAATGAATGTACAGAGAGGGGAAAACGTAAGTAAAGTACAAAAAAATAAAATTACGCAGTTGCACTTGCCCTTTTTTCTCTGATGATCCAAGTATTTATAAAGCTTTAATGCGTACAGCAGAGTAATAAAAAAAGGAGAAGGGAATTCCAATGAAAGTTTTAATGGGATGCGTGTACGGTGGTGTGGTGGTGGTGGTGGTGGTAGCATGTGTGTCCATATATTACACATGAGCTTATATATATGTCTGAGTGAGTGAGTGTGTGTGTGTGTATTTTTTAATATTTGTCAAAGAACTATATGGGTAAAAAACGAAATCCCCACATATAATATATTATATATCCTTGCAAGTTAGTAATCAAGAAGATTCATTCTTTTTTTCTCTCTCTCAGAAATTTCTCCATCATTGAACCGAATTTGGCGTTTTTTTTCTCTTCTTCTCCCCTTTCTACTTCCATTCATTCATGCCAAGTTGATCCTTTTTAGACAATATAACAAATTTCTCCATCGCATAGTATTTCTTATATGTATTTCTGAATGCTTATTTTTTTATGCAGTGTAGGCATCCGCCATCCTCCTACAAAAAAATATAAGATGCATAATTGCAGCAGCATATAAAATAGTAGGTAGGTATGTGAGATTACTGGAGTGAGTATTAAAGTATGCAGATGCACACATACACATGCTGTCTCCTGATAAAATATACGGCTTGATTAAAAAAAAGGTTGGTTTTTTTCTTTGAATAATAAAATGAATGAGTAAAAAAAACTTTGGCAGGGTGTGTGTATGTGTAATGAAAGCTATTAGAAAAAAAACAAGGTGGTAGAGGGGCGTTGGATGTACAGAGCTATAGAAAAAGTACGCTGATAAAAAAACTAGTATAAAAAATGGTATGAGTAAACTATCTTTTTTGTTTCAAACCTTTTTTTTATATATAGATGGTCTTGGCTTACAACGGTTCGTTTGAACAAAAAAAAAGCAATATGATCGTTCGTTTTCTGTGTGTATTTTGTTGAGGGTATATATACCGAGGGGTTGGAGATGAAAGCGGAAAATTAGCAAAAGCGAGAGAGGACGGCCAAGTGCTAATCTATGCAAATGAGTTGAAGGGTCGGTTCTGTGTTTATCTGCTGCTGCTGCTGCTGCTGTTTCTCTGCTTCATATCCTTTTACTGCTTTGTATTATTTATTCCCGGGGAGACCTGAATGATATTATAAACTGATGTGAGAGTATGAGATGATAAGATGAAAAGCTAAAAGCTCCTTCTACACTGGCATGACATGCGACATGTGATTCATTTTAGTAATCTTGTTCACAAGAAGGTAAAGATAGTCCTTGTAACGAATGTTTATAATTTAAGACACACCAACCTAATGAACGACACAACTACAGTTACTATAGTCAGTGTTTTGGTCATAAAAATAAATATTGGCGTCATGATTAATGGTAATAACAGGAAATTTAAACATTTAATCCTAAATATAAGATAAAGGCACCTAAAATTGACTTTAGTTGTTTTGTTGGTCATACATACGACACACATACATCTCATCTCCTATCAAGTTTAGTACATATTGTACTATTTATGGTAGACCAGAAATTAAGAAGAAGAAAAGTTTAAAGTGGATAAGGTGAGAATTTTTAAAAGATTCATTTTACTTATATGACATTTAAAAAATATTATAATTTTTAAAATTGTTATTATAACATTAGTATAAATATGTAAAGGATGATATGATGATCTATGAAACAATGGGACATGGGCTTAAATACTGGTGCTCCTGCTGCTGCTGTTTGAATATGAGTATGATGATAAATTTACTATAAGAACTGAAGATAATATCCTATTCATCTTTTTTTATACCTTGTTTATAAGTAGGCTTTGTTTAGTTTACCCCGTGTCTGCTTTAAATTTGAATAGCTTTTATTATTATTATTCATTTTTTATTCACACGTTCATCCGTGCATGTATGCATGCATGTCCAACAAGCAACCAACCTTATGTTTGGCAGACGTTCCAGATGTAAAATAAAAATGCTTCATTGAGAACTCGGTGATATTATCATTAGAAAAACGACAGGATTATATTATTACTACTGTGCACAGTGTACATAAGTACTTATGTAAGTAGGCTTGTATTTATATCATTATCTCACCTTCTCATTTGTATGCAAGGGAGAAGAGACACAGAGATACATGAATAGCCTTAATAAGTATGCATGCATGTATGCATATTTTTTTGATGAACCTTTTTCTCTATTCAATGGAATGATGAGATGAAGATAGAAAAGAAAGAGAGAGAGAGATACTTAATAGGAGGAAATATGAGATAAACATTGGGCACACGCGTTGTCTCTTGTGTCATAACTAAAAACCACATTTTGATGTACTTCACAAAACACACAACGATATGCGGATTAGTGTATAATATATTATTGTATATAAAATCCTTTTGTTCTACTTGCCACCTTGATGAAAAAAAATGAATAATATATATGTATTTGTATAAAGTGTACAAAAAAAATTACATGCCCGGCAGACGTATCAAATTACAAGCTTAAAACAGTAATTTGAGTTGAAAGTATAGGTAAGTATACGCATTATGTGTATTTTTATCAGTGTATTTCTTATTTGAAATATAGACGCTCATACTCGTGATGATAATTTATTCGTACAAAAAATTTCTATCACAAAAATTACATCATTTTTAGAACACATTTATTTTACTCATTCTATTATGTTGCCGGTTAGAATTTATCTATCAACTGGACCGACGCACCATTCCATCTCCACCTGTATCGTATAACTTTAGCAAATTTTATCCTTTCATTCATTCACAGTTTCATCATCTTCAACAATTCATTCATCTCCTCTCCTTCTTCTTATTGTTTCGCTTGACTTTCTTTTTTTTATCTGAAAGACACGACAAAAACAAGCAATGAAAGAAACTTTATGTCTGTGTCTGGAACAAATAATGAAAAAAACGCTCTTCTTCTTTTTTCTCTGAGAAATGAATGAAGAAAGAAACACTGCCAATAACGCCCCAAACACGCAGTTGACAATCTTTCCAGAAGAAAACCTATCTACTCTTTTAATTTCTTCTACAATACAACAAACAGACTTGCTTTTTTCTTACTAACTTGCAGTAATTTTCTCTCTCCCTTTTTTCCTTGTGTGGAGTGCCGTTATCTTTGACATTTTCATTTGTCTGCTCCAACAAACTGCACTCCTGTTTCTGTGCATGTGTATGTGCTCAGAACTGTGCTTAGAATTCTTAATCAACCTTTGTCATCATCGTCATCATTCATTGCTCGTGTGTAACAATAGACCGTTTTGTTGTTCTCTCTGCTTCTGCTGCTGATGATGATAGTCCCTCTGCCACCACAAAACTTTTCTTGCCAATAATGGTGTTGGTGATGATGATGATGATGATGATGATAATGTGAATAACGTTCTCATCATCATTGTTGTTGAGGACATTATAAGTATATCTGTAAAAGAAAAATAAGAGAGAATAATATAAAAGGAAAGGAAATTAAGAAGTGAAACAGAGTACATATGTATGTATATATACACTTTTTATATATGTATATATATTTATGTACATATTTATGTATATATTTATAACATGATTTTTCTCCTTCGATGAAAATTTTTAATAAGAGGAAATTGCGTTGACATTCGTTTTAATATTCTACACGTGAAGACTTTTTTTCTCTCCCTTGGCTGCTGAAAGTGCGGCATACTTGGAATTCTCTTTTTAATTTGGGAGAACACAAAGGAAAATATAGCTACTCTGATGACGACACTGATGACAATGTTGATGATGATGATGAGAGACTTTTTTTAGTTTGTTGATGAAACAACGTGCTTAAAAAAGTTTAATAAGAAAAGGACATCAAACCAAGATGGCATTTAATAAAATCATCATCATCATCATCATCATGCTATGCTCGTTACATTTCTTTGGCGCTTTTAGTTCTTTGTGTAATTTTTTGTCGAATAGTTTTAAAAAGTAATTTCCCTTTTTTACAGCAAGAGAGGCAGAGAGAAAGAGAAAAAAGTAAAGCCACAGAAAAAAAAAGTTTGGTTGAAGCTTCTTTTTTTCTTGGCTGCGCAGTAGTAGTAGACAGAGTAATTATTCAAAGTCTCATTAAACCAACTCATGTATTACAGAACTAATCCCTTGTCATTACAGCAGCAGCAGCAGTCTACTACACTTTTGATAGCAATTTAAAAATATAAGAGCATGAAATATATGTATTTAATCGTTTTATATATCAATGCTTATAAACTTTAATTTAGAGCTGTTATGTGATATATGTATTTATACTATATAGAAAAAAAATTATATACGATTATAGTCTCTCGCTATACCCACGACACACAATAATACATATATATTTTATGCCTATAATGGTAAAAGGGATTAGAAGAATGTTTCCCGTCTCTCTACACTATTTCATTAAAACTCATCATCAAAGTCACAAAGACACTAGAGAAAAAATGAAACTGCTCTGCTATGTGTGTGTGTGTCTGTGCTATGTTACCAAACACATTACAAAGCTGACTATATTTGACTTGATACAGGAAAAGAACATTCAATAAGCCATATAGCTCAACCCAAGCCACAATAAATATATATCTTTAAAAGACTATACAGAAAATGAGTGTGTTTGTGTGTGGTGGTATGGCTTATTTGACTAACTTGCTTCACTTAAAAAAAAAAAACTTTACGGATTTTTTCATTAAGTTTTTTCCCTCTCTCGGTCTCATCATGCCAGCACACAAAGACAACACTTGGGCAAAGATAATAAGAGGTAAAAGAGATAGACAAGTATCATTTCATTCTCTACTGTGCTGTGTGTGATGATGATGGTGATGATTCTCGTTCCAAAAAAAGCAATAGAAAAACGGGGAGAGAAAAGATAAAGAAGCTTAAAAAAGCAAGCAATAAGCCCGTTTACGTAATTTTATACATTTTAAGCACTACCAACATCCTTCTCATCATCATCATCAACAACAAAAATCCTTAGGACCACCACCATCGGTGATGTGATGATGATGGTGATGATGGTGGTGGTGGAAAAAAAAAAGATAGGAAGGAAGGAGTGTATTTTTAATGGGGTATAATACTCAAGTTTAGTATGAGCAGTTAAGCTGCTGTGTGTGAGAGAGAGAGAGAGAAGAGAGGAGGAGATGAAGAAAAAAATAGGAAGCATTTTAATGATTAGAATTTCTCATTAGTGAAAGCTGAGATGATGATGATGACTGGGGGGATTACTTAGGTAAAAATGATTGCGTTTTACAACAGGAGACTATACTGAGTAATAAAAAAAATTGTAGATTTTTCTATTTTTCTACGCTCTATGCGCATATACATTAGCACAGCAGCAGATGAGAAGATTTAGATTTTTAAAAATGGTGATACGATAACTAAGTATAAAGTGTAGAGAGAGAGAAAAAAAGAAGAAGAAAGTATGGAGGAAAAGGCTGATGAGATAACCTGAATATATTACTGCGTAAAAATTTGCATATGATGAAATGAGAGTTGCGTTGTTGGTGTAAAGATAGTAGATGAGTTTTTTCTTCTCTGCAGCAGTCTCAGCCATCTTATTAGCTAAGCGTTTTCTTAAATTAAACTAGGCAGGAGAAGAAAAAATAATATATAAGGAAGAGAGACTTAAAAAATTATATGTGTATATTCTTCATATCTCTTCTGTCGTCTTGTGTAATATTATCATCTTTCGCTTTTACTGGATGAGCGGAAAAGGAAGAAGAAAAAGTTAATTTAGTTGAGTAGTGAGAAAATGAGAATGGTGATGAAGATGATGGTCGCGAGAAGATGAGGGAGGATGGCTGAATATGTGAAAGCAGAGATTGTGGTAATTTGAACAAAAAAAGTGATATGGGAGAAATGTACCTAAATGAGGGAAATTAGAATTAAGAAGGATTTTGGAGGATGAGGTTAATTTTATGCAGTTTGTACAAACTTAAGTTGAGTCATTATAAGTATTATATATAGCGCACGTGTAGTTTACTTCGTGGACGACGTAATACAAGGTACTTATTTCACTGTAATTTAGAAAGCATTATAAATAAAGCGCCATTTTTTGTGATCTTAAGAGAGAATGGAATAGTTTACTCAGTTTGATGAATTAAGCATGCTGCTACGGAAATACGGATCTTGGTGATTTTGTGTATTAGGTCGCATTTATAGAGTTGCTAACTATGAAAGTTTAATGCATGTCACTAATCAGCTTCTTTTTTAAACTAAAAATGCTAAACGTTTGACAAATAATTTTTGTGTCAAGTTTTCGTTCCGGTCATTATAATTTTCATAACATTAACACCGTACGCCATCACAAGTACAGCACAGAAATTGTACTATGGTATGGTGTACATTTGTAACTAAATTATAATATCACAGACTACTGCCAACTTTTTATTACGCATAATAGTAAAGCCATCATGGCCGCCAACACCTATTGTCTATCCTCACGGAACTTCCTACTCTGTCAAACAAATGGAAGGGGTAAAAATCGGCATATTATTCCTCGTCAAACAATGCAATCTACTTGCTTGATCTCTTTTTCGCTATTGCTATCCACCAGCCCAAAATCATAAAACCATATATAACTACATGATACACTCACATAATAATATTGTATACAAAATTCGGGTGTCCACATTCTTATCAATATTTGTAGGGTAATGGATAACTAACCTATACAGTATTTGTCACAACGCAATCCTTACAGCAAACTATATTTTCGTCTCCAAAAATGAATGGCAGTAGTCAGTATAAGCCGACATGTGTACATGTGCAGTGGTGCTAGTGTCGCCATATATACCATTTAAACATGCAAGAGAACAAGAGAGGGGATTTCAACAAAAACAACGCAGGCAGTGTCTGCTTAGCTTTATTTTTTCTAACTACTTTATACTTTTAGTTACAAAGGAGTATCTCTCTCTTTCGGAAGGATATACCTAAAAATTATGCTTTTAAGTAAGTAAAGACTTTGAGAGAGAATGAGGGAGAGCAAGAGAGAGAGAGAAAAAAAAACCGGAATGAGAATAATCTGGTCTGGTTGGTGGTCGCGCATGCTGGATCTCTCGACTACTACTCCTACTTGCTGCGTACTTTCTATCTCTCTCTCTTTCCCGGCCGTGTTCTCTCTGTACACGACGAATAAGCCCGGAAATTTTTTTACTTGCAAACACACACACACACCACAAACAACGGGATGTGTATACAATGTGGAATATTATAGATACAAAAGAACACAAGATAAAACGGCTTCATTTAAAAAAACACCTACTTCAATCTGCTACACTTTTGAATGCTATCTCTATGTGTGTGTATGTAATGAGGACGTTCAGTTAAACAAAAAACAAGTAATAGTATTACGTTTTTTCTTATTATTATACAGAAGCGCTGGTTATTTTTTTGTTTTAGTTATTTTTTGTTTACGTCACGTCGACACAGGATCAACTGGGAAAAAACAAGGGTTAGGCATACATAATATATGAGTGCACTAGGGACACTACATCGCCTAACATATAAAGTATAAAAGGAAGTAATATAGTTTTTTTCTACTCTTCAAATATTTATTCCGTTTGTAATTGAATTTTTTTGTTGTAATTAAATTTTTCGGTAATTACAGAAAAAAAGGGTTGAAAGTGTGACTCATGATGATATTTTTTATTTGTGATCGGAAGCTGGTTTTTTTCTGTTTGTTTTTTTTCTTCAAAATAAATCCTAAAACAAAAAATGACATGAAAAAAAATTATAATGCAAAGTATACTTTTTTATATATTGGGATGAGTAAAATGTCAATTTTAGACAGTTGAGTGAACTGTATGGTAACCACCATAAAATTACATAATAATAACACTAAAATATCTAGCAAGATCAAAAACAGAAGATCGTAAGGTGAATTTTGAATTGGGATATTGGGAATCTATTGCAAGTCTCTGAAGACATTGACATTGACAGACTGACAACTTAAAAAAAGAAATTCACGTATATAAACGTTTTGATTGATAAAAAAATATACTTTCTATTTTTTATAACTTTATGTCATCTCAATACATATTTTCAGCTTTTATCAAAATGTAGAATTCTAAATATGCATTATGCAAAGTGCACATGCCATTGATGCGTAGATTTTTTTTGTCCTTCAACTTGACCCGATCATTTTCTACGAAATAAGAAGAGTGAAACGTTGATACTACGAGCACAAAAATATGATCAAAATGCATCGCGAAATGCAACCCTTCTTTTTTTTCAATTTCCAATTGAATGGAAAGGGTAATAATAAAAACATGTATTTACAATATATGTATTGAAATAATCAATACAAAAATATATTTAAAAAAATACAGACAGGGAGATAGAGAGAGAGAGAGTGAGCAGTAGTGCATGAGTGACATCGGATAGAATATCAGTCGATAGGGAATATTGGATGCCAAACGTAACATGATAAAAAAAATCGATTCAGCTTCTGTTACTATTCTTTCAAGCGTATTTTACAATATTCACATGTGATCCTGATCATGATCATGTCAGTGTAGCCTGCTGCATCATTATTGAAATCCTACCGTATTGCAAAACTGCAGCTCATACATAATAATATCAATATAATATATAAAACTACTGTGAAATCCTAACCAGTATATGATATATTTTTTAGAAAATTTTTCCTCTCGGCAAAATATTTTTTTACAGCAGAAAAAAAGATATAACGAATATCATCATCATCATCATCATCATCCCAACCCAAACCTAAATAAAGAGTCAGTACCCTTTTTTTATTTTGTTAATCTGAGACAAAAAATAGTGCTTATAAAAAATGCAAAGTAACAATCATACTCACAATTTACATTATAAAAAATAGTATGTACGTACGTATGTGTAGGCATGTATGTAGTTTGTAAGTATAAATAATAAGGCACCTGGTAATTGATGATGATGATGAAATGATGGTAGTATGGTGTATGAATGGATCATGTCATGAAGCAAAAAATATATTTAACCCATCCCGACCGACGACGGTTCTTCGATTTGATACACCAACAACGGAGGAAAAACCTGCAAAAAAATAAAGCACAATAGAATAAGTAATAAGGCTAGCTCTGCATTTCATTACAATAATTATTTGTGTTATTATTATTATTATGATTGTTGATGACGATATGATGCAAGTTGCTGCCAAAGGGTATCAGAAGGATGCAACATAAAAAGTAAGTATTTACTTGGTGCAATAATGTTCAATCAAATAAAAAAGTATATATCGATATACTAAATATATGGTATAGTGAAAAGGTTTGTGCAACAAAGAGATTTTTTGCTGCTACACCGAGCGTTTTTAAAGCCCTTTTTATACCGTACACCTCTCTACATATTATCTAAGCATAATAATAATATATGATATAGGTAAGAGGTATACATACGCACAAAAAAGAGGAAAATAAGAATGGTTAATTTTTTTGTGCTTACTGACTCCCTTGCTTTTTGCTGTTTTTTAAATTTCAAGCAAAAAAAGGAAATGCAATAATGCAACTTTACGTGTACTCAGTGTATTGCACTGTGCAATACACTTTCGCTTTCAGGATACTATTTTTGCGTAATAGCTTGTTCAACAAATAAATAGACTGATGGAAAAAATGCATCCTTTAAATTTTGTTGCTACGTTTCATGCCAATAATTTAAATGTGAGCTTAAAATATGCAACCAATTATTGCAAAAATTCAACAACTTTACATATTTGCGTAGCTTTAACGTTTATTGTTGCAAATTTTATAGCAACTTAAGTTCTATATTTCCTCAATATCAGGCATGTTGAAAATCTTAACTTAGTGTAAACTACTTCAAAAAGATATTAAATCCTGGAAAACGCTCCATGTATTCCTCATTCATCAAATATCATGCATAGTAGTACCTTCAATACATTGTACACATATATTCATCTCCTGTAACTTGTTGTAATACAAAAGAATGCTCTCGCACCTGATCATTTGTTGGTTCGACCTTTTGCGACCCTTTTTCCCATTCTTCTATTTAATCCATCTATATGCTTTTACAACTAATCCATTGTCATGTTTTACCATTTTAATTTATGAGAACCTTCTTTCATGTTCCAAAAAATATCCAGATCAAGTAGCACACGAGAGATAGAGAGAGAGAGAGAAGGACCGAGGCATGTGCGCATATTTATCCTTCATTTCAAGCTCAAAGTACCACCACTTTTGCACCACTAACAATCCAACCATGATTACAATTACAACAATATTACAGCGACTCGTATGACAATGCATACTATTTTTTTGTAATGCTTAAAACGGATAAACGATAACACTATCCTATTTTTTGTCGTGTGTGCATAACAATTTTTGCTCTTGTTCTATATAGGTACCTACCTTTTTTTATCTCTCTCTGATTCATCTGCTTCTGTTACTCTGGCTGCTGTGCTACTGCTAAAGTTAAACCGAATAATTTATTATTATTTTTCTCCGAGAGAGCAAACCCGTTATATATATTTTTTGCTTTTATACATATTTATGCATACATTTAAAAAAAAATCTCCAAGAGCAGCAGCAGTGATTCCGACTGCAAATGAAATGAATGAATAAATGAAAATCATTATGAAAGAGAGAGAGAGAGAGAGTGAAGCAAAGCAAAAGCTTTCAGTTTAAACCAAGCAAACCAGGAAAAATGGTAATAATAACAATAGAGTTTATGAGAAATGACACGAAGGCGGCAGTTGTACAGCATACAACACACACATATAGTTAAGTAATTCAACAGAAAAAAAAGGAATTACATTTTTGTACGTTTGTTCTATTGTTATAACAACTAACTAAAAAACGTTTCCAAGCTCTACTTCCAAAAAAATAATTGTATGCATGATGTGGCGGCAGTAACAGCAGCAGTACTAGTTGTACAGTGGCAGCCTGCCATGTTTTTTCAGAGACACGAGAAAAGAGAGTATGAATTTTTTTGGGGTTCTAACTACATCATGAGCTATATATACGGAGAGAAGAAAAAAATAATAATAATAGCGACATCGCCTTCGCATTAGTAATGAGATATTACATTGTCACATACGTACTCGTAATCATACACGGAGACAGCAGCAGCAGCAGCAGCAGAGAAGAGAGTGTGTGGGGAGTCCATTCGTTCATCTCATAAGACATGCAATGAGGCTTTTGCTAGTGTAGTATGTAGCAGTGGTGGTGGTGGCGGCGTCGGCAGCTAAAAAGCAGCCAAAAAAACACATAACTTTCCATTACAACTCATTTCAAACATAATTTTCCCTTTACTTATTTTTTTCCCTAAAAAATATACGTACTTATAAGCAAAAAGGAAGGAAAAATGAAATAAGATGCGAGAAGGATGATTTAATGTATGCATTAAGGCGGACATGCATGCAGGCACACACGTAATATATAATATAATATGTATAGTTACTAGTCACATTATGATTATCAAAGCATAATGATAAAATATATTTTGTAAATAAAGTATATATAAAGCATATTATTATTATTATTATTATTATCATACAATAATATTTATATACCTAGGTATATAGTGTATGAGCTTGTTTTTTATATATTCTATAGCTGATACATAAGTTATTATTACATTTTTTTCAGTCAAGTAATTTTTGCAGAGAGAAAAGTAAGTAAAGTCTCTTAGCATTAATGCATTGCAATCATCTTTATATCATCGTCATCATCATCTTTTCGCTCTTTTTTATTATTATTTTTTACACGCTAACTAAAGTAGTAAAAGCAGTTATGTATGTTGTTAGCTGCTGCTTCTATATATCTATCCATCTCTCTCGTTTTTTCTCTCATTTCATTACAATTTTTTTTGTAGCTCAAGAGACTAACGCATCTCGCCAAAATAATAAGTGTACTTTTACTTTTATTATTATCACAATTTTTTTTATTCATATAACAGCAAAGAGAGAGAGAGTACTTATATAAATGAAGAATAAAAACTGCCGTCGCTGCTGCGGGTTGGCTGTGGTGGAATGTCACATGATTTCTAAAACGGGAATAAGAAGAAGAAGAGAAAAAAAGCTGAAATGAAAAGGAAAAAGTGATTATCATATCTAACTACTTATGTGTTGGTGTATGTGTGTGTGTGGGTACATGTTTTTATGTGAATTCATAAGTTCCCAAAGCCAAAAAAGAAAGAAATATTATTATATTATTATGAGGACTCTTTTTTTCGGAATATAATATATTTTGGTTGTTGGCTGACAAGCTTACTACAACATCTCATTCAACTGGAAAAGAACTGTGTGTGTGTGTGTGATTATATATTTTTTTTGGAGAAGATGTAAACTCCTCTTAAGTTTATGCAGGAGGATAACTTGCTTTTTAAAAACAGCATAGCATGCACCTACTACTATTTACGTAATAAGAAGATGCAGCAGTAGTTGTAGTAGTCACTAGTGACGTGATAGTAATAATGCTGCTCTCATGTACAAAAAAAAACTAAACCCACACACACATGCCATCCTGTTTTTAACTATCTCTATCCTCTTTTCTCCAACACAAGTACACATCAAGCAGCATTTTTCTTAAAGAGAAAAACACTATCAAGATAAAATGATATTATGGAAATTTTCAGGTTCCTTATTATGCAAGTTAAAATGTAAGTACAAAAGTAGGTACAGTACAGTAACAGCAGTACTACACTCACGGCCAAAAATATATATATTTATATGAGTAATAATAATAATAATATTATTATTATTATCCAGCATCCTCCTCATATCCCACCAAACCAACTTGCATGGATGATGGCCCTCAAGGAGGAAGTAGGATGTTTTTACTTACAAAGATAGAAAAAAAAACTTGTTAATAATTCCAGTAAAGCCAAAACCAGCAGCATGTATGCAGTAGTGGTGGTGGTAGCATCACCATCTTTATTGAACTTTCTTCTTATTTCTCATTCCCTTTACGCCACTGCTACTACTGCTGCTGCTGTGCTTCTTGTATACTCCCTCCTCCTTAAAAAATTTGCATATTTTCCTTGCAGAAAAATTATTACATTATGAATAAAACAGTAGAGAGAAGTGAAATGAAATGCACGCCACGCGGCTAGAAAAACAAGTTATTTTAGGAGGTAGCGAATGAATGAGCTCATACATACACACAGAAGCAAGCAGTCAGCCATGTTTGCTAACAGATATATATGTATGTATATAAATACACACTGAAGAATCCGCCTTCTCCTCCGACACAGCTAGCCAAAGAAGCCTACATTGCTCTCTGCTGGTGGTGGTGGTGGTGGCGGTAGGCAATAATGCAATACCAAGTTAAGCCACATACGTACACATACGCGCGGAGTAATTCCAAATGAATGAATGAATTATACCACTGCCGCTACCGCCGCGGTGCTTCATACATACTACCATAATAATATAAAGGATGAGAATGAGAGTAAAAAGTATTTAAATACATGCAAAGTAAAAAAAAGAAAAATTTATTGTTTTTTCTTCTTTTTTTGGGTGATCTTTTTTTTGCTTCCTGTGTTTTAGTTTTACTTTTTTTGTATACATACACACACACTTTTACTCTTCTTGTTATGCAAAGTAACAGAAGGAAGAAATTGAGAAACGCTTTTAAAAATAAAATAAAAAAAGGAATGTTGAATGTGTGTAGCCTGATATGCGTGGATAACTTAACACACACGTGATGGAAAGATCATGTATTTTAGCAAAAGATCTTTTTTTCTTCGTAGCTCTTGTGTTTGCATTTATACTTTTTTTTGTTTGGTGGTGGTTTGAAGAAGAAGAAGAAAAACACGTTTAGCTGGGTTTTTTTCTACGTGGAAGAAAAAAAGGAGAGAGAGAAGAAGAAGAGTGGCATCCGGCGGAGAGTAAAAACGGAAATGAATCTGGTTGGTGGGTTTATTTACCATTTATTTCTTCCTTGTGTGTCAGACTCCCTTGAGTGTGGAGGCGTAGTTGCGACTAAATATAATATACAAATGAATTGCTATATACTTTTCTTTCTTTCAAAAAAAAAAGTTACATAAGTGTAAATACGCGTAGTAAATAGATAAACAACTGTGTGTGTGATGATCATGATCATCATGATAATACACACACACTTTTATATTTTTTTCTTAAGCTTTTAAAAAGATTTTTTTTTCTCTCTCTCTCTCTCTCTGTATTATCTTATAAAATAAACAGACTAGCTAACAAAAAAATGTTGGTGGTGATAGCATCCTCATCATGAAATGAATGAATGGATGAAGGAAAAAAAAGAAATGAAAATGAGTTGAATACATTATCTCGCTTTTTTTGTGTGAGTATTACAAACATCGCCAAGTGTTTTTTCCCTTTCAAAATAAAAAAAAATCTTTAAAAGAACTAAAGAAATAACATGGGGGCTGCAAATATCCAATGTAAAAAGATGAAATACTACTACTACAATTGTGGATGCTGTTGTTAAACGAATTTTAGGGAAATGAAGGAAATCTTTTTCTTTTTAAAAATTAAAATCCTCTGTTGTCTTTTCTCTGGTCTTTCTTGATTCCGGAATGAACTAACAACAACAATGCTCTGCTCATTCCATTTATGTATATTTCTTTATACATTTTTTTAAAGATGGAGATATCGTTATGCCAAGAATCAAGTGGGATTTTACTACTTTACTTAAGACCGACATGCCTAAATGCCAAGTTGACTGGTAAAGAGCTAAAGTCGCCCAGCAAAGCATCATCCAACAAACTCGTCTTCGTCCCACAAACAAACAAAAAAAGTGTTTACTACTTAAGCTGTATACTATACAACATTATTCTCATTCATTTACACATTTTTTATATTTCTTTTTCCTTCTTCTCAAGAATGTTTTTAAAGTAAGAAAATAAGACGCTTGGTACTTATTTTATTACATTTAAGATTTTATGCAAATTAGAGATGAAGGATGTCTGAGAAAAAAAGTTCTTGAAAAATGTAATGGAATCTTTAGCACTCTCTCTTTATTCATTGCATTGAAATTTTTACATGATATTACGCAACACATATAGGTATCTATATCCATATATGTATGTATGTTGACTGTATATTATCCTTTTTTATTATTGTTAAAACATATCATTCTACAACACATTATTTAGCGCAGTTGTTATTTCAACCAATTTTCATTTGACAAAAAAATGTGTGCGTCACAAAATAGTCGCGTATGAGAATTTATACTATCTCATCATATATATTAGATATCTACATAGACTTGCACGTGTGTGCATATAAAAAAGTTGTAATTTTCATTATTGTTTTTCCTCCACACTCTTGTTTTTAGACAACGAACTAAACTAAAGTATAAAAAAACAAAAGAAAATTTATAGTCTTATTTTCTGATTACTTTGCATGTAATTTGCATAGGAAATGGCGATCGGTGGTGGCGGTTGTATGCGAATTTAACTTTTTTCTTCTGCTTCTATCGTCGCTCCCCGTAGAATTATATATAATATGTTTAGTAACTACCTAACAATGTTGATGTTGATACCTCTCTCTCTCTCTCTTTCTACCTTAAAAAAACTAATTGCTTTGCAGAATCTTTTTTTCTATCATTCTTCGTTACAAATAAAAAAACAAGTCTGTGTGTGTGTGCGCGCTTATATCCACATTTCGAAATTCTGGAGCCAGGTCGTAATTTTTTTTCTGTAGAAAATTGGAAAGCTTGAGAGAGTTTTATTTTCTACCTGGTACACAACACAGACACAGAGCTTACTTATAAACTAAGCTCCCGCCACCACCACCAGCATCACCATCAACATTTTCCTACTTGTGTTACAGGCGCTGTGTGTTACATGTGTGTAGAATATTAAAAGTTGCACAGTTAAACATTAATAGTTTACTCTGAATGTCTCTTGCTCAATCCCCGAAATTAAACCTGGCCAAATTAAATTCCTCCGTATATGTTGATATAACAGCATGTTTTTCTATACAAAACCTGCTCTGAATAGAGAGAGAGAGAGAGAGAGAGAGAGAGAACCTCATCAAAAATATTTTAGTGCTTTTATCTCCACCACCACCATACATACCAGCAGCATATATAGAGCCGTGTAGTATTTATATACATATTATTATGTATAGTATATCTTCTTCCATTTTCTTTCCGGAGAGTTCGAAATGAGCCCGTTCCGCATACTAGCGTAGTGTTTTCTTGCTTGCTTGCTGCTCTGTTATCTTCTTGTTGTAAAAAAAAGTACAAGCATGAAATTTTTTTTTTTGGATAGTAACAAGAAGTAATTTCACTTGCACAAATTTACGTTACGGAGAATCAAGGGATCTCTCCATTCTCCATTATTTGATAAAAGTAATTTCTTTTTCCGACTAAAACACCAACTTAAAGATAGACATACACAAGTACATTTTCTCTATATATATAATATGCTCAAGTGGTATGTTATATTATATACCTACTCTAAAGAAAATAGCATCACCATCATGATCGTCGTCATGAGTAGTAAAAGCAGCAGCTTCTCTCTCTCTCTCTCTCTCTCTCTTCTCACAAATAAGGTACACACACAAGAAGACAAGTACCAAAGCTAAAGCAATTTGTAATCTAGCAGCTTGAACAGAATACGCAATTACGTCTTCCCGGATAGTTTTTTTTTTCTTTTCTGTTTTTTACTTATTTTTATATATACCGCTACATCCTCCACTCCACCGACACCATTCTCATTTCCCTTCCTATATCTTCATTGTACCCCTTCGTCTAATTTTAAAGATGTTCTCCTTTTATATATTATACCAGTATATTTGCTACTACATCTACAGCAACAACTACTACTTCTTCTACTACTACATCCATCCCACATCTCTTTATTAACAAGAAAACAGAGAAGAAGAAGAAAGAAAGCAGCAGCGGCAGAATTTCCAAGTTAGTTTACTAGTTTTCATTTTAAGAGAGAGAGAGAGAGAGAGAAAGAGACGCAAAAGAGAAAGAGACCTCCTCAAGCAATCTAATTAATAATAGAATGTTTACTGGTGCTGGTACCATCACTGCCGCCACCACCATCACCAACCAACCAACCTTTTTTTCCTTAACATTGCATTCTAGCGTGGCGTCTTTGTACTTTCCACTAATAAAGGTGCGTTGCTTCTTTCTTCGTTTACTTCTTCTACCATCCCGTTTACTCCATTTCACTCCAATACTCATCCCATAATATCCCTCCTCCCCCTCCCCTTTTCCCTCATCTTTATTTTCCCTTTCTTTCAGTGTTTTAATGTTCATTCGTAGTATATACATCCATACATACATAATATACCTTCTTCTACACTACCAACCATTTTTTTTAAACTCGATTCAATTCACCTGTTCATTTATTATGCGTCCACAAAAATTTATTCAAACTCCTGCTCCCGGTGTTCATTTTCTCCTTTGTTCCTTTTTTTTGCTACATTAGCTGCTTTTACTACTACTACTACTACTAGCACCACTACTGCAGATACATGATATAATCCGTATGTTAAATGCTTAAACTTTTTATTGCTTCACATTGGCTTGAAGGAAATTAGACGGGGAAATACATCGACACATACACACACAAAGATTTCCTTCCCATTTCCCATAATATTCCGCCCCTTGTTTTTATTTGTTTCTTTTCTCGGCTCACACTACCATATAAACGAGAAAGGAAAAAAACAAACAAACTGATGTCAATGATGATGATACCATAATAATATAAAAATAGCGTAGCGTAAAGGGCACCATTGCTCCAACAACAACTACCACCACCACCACACCACCAACTATATTGCCGTATAATCATACGAGCATATACTCGAATTAGCAAGACCTTTCCCATTTTTTTTGTCAGTTTCTTTGCTTTCACTTCATTTTCCTTCATCTTCTTCTTCTTCTACTCCCTGTAACCCAAAGTGTTTCTAAACATGTTATACTTGACTTTTTAATATAGCTTTAGTAAAAAAAGAAAATGAGGGAAGGTTTAATGTCTTTTATCATTACTTTTTTTCTTCATCCAGCCGTCTACAAACATTATTTTACGGTGGTGCTAGGCGATTGTATATATGTATGTGTGTATGTATGTGCATTTAAAATGTTAAAATGGGAAAAGGCCACAATAGAATGAGGAAGCGAAAAAAAAGGAAAGCAGCAGCAGTAGAGTAATGATAATATGATAATAAGAATAGAAAGGAAGAACATGACGCATATATACATCTACACTGGCTACATAGATATATCGTATACAGATATATGGACATTTGGCTAAAAACTAGGGAAAAAGTCAAGTTTTGGGTTGTGTATTTTCTCTCTCCTGTTCTTATATATCAACGAGCTTCCATATATAAAACATCTCTCTTGTTCTTCATCTTCATCATCATCAGCATTTTGTTCATGTGATTTTTTCATTGCATTGCCAAAGTATGGCTATTTCTTCGTGTACACACAACATTATTACATTACTACTATTACTGTATTTGTGTTAGTTTTTTTAAGCTTTACCAATTCTTATATTATATCATTGTGCATTGTAGACATTTATAATAATAATAATAATGTTAATATGCTATATTATATGGTGTTTCTTCTGTACCCCTCTCTCTCTCTCTCTTTCCCGCTCATCATCATAATCGCATAGTTTTTTTCCTTCTTCAAACTTCTCTTTCTCTCTCTATATATATTTTTGTATCATTGCCAAGAGAATTGAAGTTATGCTCATGAGAATTCAGTAATTGCTAGCGCATTCATATCAGCCATTAATTTCGCTCATAATATTGAACCTTTTTTTCTCTCTCTCTCTCTCTTCTCTCCATCTTCGTTTTTATTTTTGTGTTCTCCTTTGCCTATGGGCTTTGTGCTATGCTTCATCCCAAGTCAAGTGAAGAGAAATTGCGAGAAAATAAGCTTTAGACCTTCTTATTCTTTTTATTATTATTATTATTATTATATCATTCTCAACAAAACGTTCCCTTTTAACAAACTAAACAAACACTTCTTCCTATTATTATTATTATTACCCTGCCACTGCCAAACACAAGCCAAGCAGACGCAAGAAAAACGAGAGAATGAGTACAAAACTAACTACAAAAACACACACACACACACAGCAGCAGCAGCAACACAAGAAGAAGAAATGCTATTAATGCATATATTATAATAATAATGAAAGATATTATATTATGTATGTGTGCACATATAGGAAAATTCTATTTAGATATTATACAAAGTTGACTTGACACTGGTGTGTGCGTGTGTGTGTGTGTGTGCTACTGCTGTTGTGTTTTGTGTTTGGTCCAATGAACATTATAACGAGAAAGACCATGTAAACTTGAATATATTTTATAAAAGAATATAAAAAGTCATAATGATGATGAGCATGATAATAATAATGGGACGAAGGGATTATAAATGTTACATGGAAAAAGAAGAAAGGAAGAAAGGAAAGGGTAGGTGCCTGGGCGAACATTATTGCATTACATCACATTAAGCAGGATTATTTGTACTTTGACTGCTGATTATAAAAAATAGGAAGGGAAAATTATTACATATTATTATTACAGATAGTACAAATGTTGGCGAAATGCTTGTTTGGGTAGAATTATGTTGGAAGAAAGGAAAGGAAAGGATGGTTGTTTTTTCCCAAGGTTTTTAATCTATTTGCATAGGGTATGTGTATACAATGTACAAGTGAACAAGCAGGAATAATAAATGAATAAATTAAACAGAAGACGAAGAAAAGTAAACATGAAAAAAATATATATCTCCCTGGTCTCATTTTTTCTTCTTTTTTTCTCGAGAAAATACTACGAGAGGGAAAAGGTTGTGTGGTTATTTGTGTGTGTGTGTACTTTGGAGAAATCATGTTAATTCGGGTGGCTGGAAAAATTAATATGAGCTGTGGCTTTATGACATTAATAACTTTTTATGAGGAAGCGGTCGCGGCAGAGTGGATGAAAGAGAGAGAGAGAGAGAAGGAAGGAAGAAAGTATTCTAATTTATAGCTGAGAAATGTATGTACATATATAGCCGTATAATACATATATTCGTCTTTTCGGGTATTCTTAAATGTAAATATGGTTGGGGGACTCTTTAAAAAAATCTTCATATATTTTGGAACAATTTTCCTCCTCTCTTCTCCCACCAACCACATACACACACTATATATACCACCACCACCACTCCAACTACTTTTGAGCAGGAAAAATTTCATTTGGCTTAATCATTCTTAATTTCATTAGTCTCCGTAGTACACATGCACACAGGATAGTCAAGATTGAGTCTAATAATGATTATGAGAAACATTTTTGAAAATGGCAACAATTTTCTTCTTCCAGCTTCGCTCTCTCTCTCTCTGCCTGCGGAGATGTGTCGTCAATTCTCTGTATACTTATACTATGCTTGTGCGCAATATGGTGAACCTATTAAATTCATTATTGGATATACTCTTCTTCTTCTTCTTCCTCCTCTTCTCCACAAGAAAAAAAAACGACAAGACACAATCATAATGATTATGACTATGACTATGGTATGTCGTTTTTTCCCCATGCCATATTATACCTTTTTTTATAATGTTTGTTGCTAACCCTTGCCTTGTACATAATGACACACAGGAGCAATTTCATTAGAATATATCATCATTAAAGTTTTTAATCAAAATTTTTTTGCCAGCAAAAAAAACTTTTCTTCTTCTTGTCTGCTCTACTACTACCACACCACTACCACCACACGTTTTCATTTATGTATAGATAGATGTGTGTTGGCTTACGTGAAGAATTTTTTGTGTGTAATAATAATAGTTAAAAGAGAAAAGAGCCCTTTTTCTTCCACTCATACTGTCTCGTCATCATAATATTCCCTGCCACATTTTCATTATGATTACTTTACTACTTTGCTATTATTCCAGAGGAAAAAAATGTGTCGTGTATGTATAACGTGCATGAGTACGTGTGCGTAATAGTATACTTTTTAAAAATATAATATGGGTAGTGGCGTAGGTGATGAGATTTGATATTATACGAACGTATAAAAATTAATATCACTACTATTTCCTGTGTCACATTTTCAGACCCAAAAAAAAAGTTGTATGAATAAGACACAAAAAAAAGTTCAAAGGGAGGCCTTCAAAAATATTGTTTGAGTATGACGAAAAAAATATAAAAATGCTCGGTATTTTTTTCATACTCAAATTATTACTTTCGTACTGTCACCGCCTTCCACTGCACTACCGTCACTATCAAACTCATTCTACTTTTTTGTGTGGATGATGTTATTAAGAAAATTTTTGTAGACCAACTTTTAATTTTTTACTTTTTACATCTTTCTTTTTTTTTGTACAAAAAAACTTTTTTCTCCAACCTGTCTTTTCCTTTGTATGGAACAAAGAATTATAAGAGAGATAAAAGTAATGTTATTCGTAAAAGAGAGGAAAAGAGAAAAAAATAAATTTAAGTGGCTCTTTTGTCATATTTTTTTACACGTAGATACACAAACATTAAAAATCAAAGTAAAGGTGTAAAGAAGGACGAATGTGCTTAGTTTTTATAAATGAAGGCGCAAAACGTATAAAGAGACAAATGTACTGGATTCCAACATAAAATAGTACTGAGATTTTGACTTCAGCTGTCTAATTGTAAGGAATTTAATATGAATTTACGCAAGTTTGTAGTTTGGAAGTTATATAAAAGGCCCATTCGACGGATGAACAGACTGAAAATATAAATTACCTTGTGTTCCTTTCTCAGTACTTATAACAATGTAAATTTTGACTTTGCAAGAATACTTTAAAGTTTCCGTAGACAAATTAATTTCATTTATTATTACACTACAACCAGTTGTCTTGGATAAGAATGTACATACCACAACCATTCACGCTTTATTCAGCTACGAACTATCACCTTACTTAACTTGCAAGATTATTTTTGTACACGAGATGTTTAGGCAATTTAAACAGAGCTAGAATATTGTGAGTTTAATTTTAACCTTATTTTGCGAGTGGAAATGCTGATAAATGAAATGCATTAACCCATGGATATGCATCATCTGTGAATTAGTTCAAAATAATTATTCAGGAATTCTATTTTAAACGGCAATGAACTAAAACAAACAACTAAAATATTGTTCGCATGAGGCTTGAGGGCTAATTTGTAGAAAAAATCATATGGTATTGATATTTTAAGAAGTTATAATACTGTAATACGTTCATGGGATCAATTATTTTTTAAGTTAATTATTTTATTACCAAAGGAAATACATTAAATTTTCTTCCTTTGCAGCATTTCATCTAATCCTAGTTCAGTTTAAGAAAATCTTTCGTCTGTATTTTTGTGCAAAATTTTTTCAGAGTATAATATATAAACAAAGAATAAAAAACCTTAAAAAAGAAAG
>JAHZNC010006211.1:0-13530 GCA_027744095.1 Zhuqinia jingwanae
AGTCAAACTCTTTCAAATAGATATAAAAATAGTGAATTTTATTAGACTGAGAAAGGCAACTTGAACTATTACTGTTGAGCATTGTATTGTGGAGGAGGGTGAAGAGGAGGAGGAGGAGGAGGACAAACGAAGAGCGAAAATGATTATGCGTAGATCCTGCTGTATATCTTCAGGACAAAAAGTATGAGTGGTAAAAAGAGGTGCATAATAGTACAAGAAGTAGAAGAAAAAAATAATAATCGGCAATGTCGAAGTTTACGAAACAAGTTTAAAGTGGAAGAAGAGGTAGATATTAAAAAAGGCATACCTTCTCTTGTAAAGAAAGGTTATGTCTGTTAACGTAGCTGAGAATAATAAACATATTCCAATGAAAACTTTTTTTTAGCCAGCTTCTTTTTCTCCCTCTTTCTTTCTTTCTTTCTAGCCATCAGGGTTAACTTCTTTATTACTGCCATGTGAAAAAAACATAAGCAAGAAAATAAGCAAGCTGCCTGGTGAATGTTGTTAATGTTTGTGCGTTTTTTTTCGATGTGTGTTGTTGTTGTTTTGTTGCTGCTGTGTTGCCTATATGTGTATGTGTGCCTGCACAACAGCAAACAAAACAAGAGCAACAACTGCAACAGGAACAGGAGCAAAACTGGCCTTTTTGTTTGAGTTCCATCCAGACTAGTGAGCAAATAGGTACGTACGCTTCCTTTTTCTTTCTCCACAAAAAAAAAAACATTCCATTCCACTAGCTTTTCCTTGTAGTAAAGTTTGTAGAAGCAGCATCTACAGCAGCAGCATAATAATAGTATGCACAGAATGGAAAGACAAGTCAAGTCGGTATTGTTATTCTTGGTGGTTGCTCGGATGAATGAGAGAGCCCTTTAAAGTAGACTGTTGGCAGTGGTCCTAGCCACAGAGTGAGTTGAGCTGGAGAAGAGACCACAGACCAGATCTAAACCATCAGCGAGTATTTTATACTTTCTTTTTACAAAAAAAAACCTCGTGTGTTTTCTCAACTTGTTCCTTAACTCGACCAATAATAAGAAAAAGCATCAAAACAACAGAGATCATCATCACATTCCCATCTGATTCCCGTTGGATTGCATCTTTTCTTTCTATTTTATTTTTAGCACTTTTGCCATCTGGCTTGTATTTTATTTTCTCTCCCTCTCTCTCTCTCTTTTGCCATAATACAAATAACTTTTGTCATTGGCATTTTTTTTACT
Organism: Zhuqinia jingwanae; assembly: GCA_027744095.1. NCBI lineage: Eukaryota > Metazoa > Arthropoda > Collembola > Entomobryomorpha > Paronellidae > Zhuqinia > Zhuqinia jingwanae. Next base: position 1,215 of record JAHZNC010006211.1, read on the forward strand.
GATTGTGGGATAGATGTATTTCTCTTGTATCCACTAAGTAAGTAGCTTGACTCGGAAAAGATTTTTTTTTGTATCTGTGCTCCTCTGGGCATTTGTTTCTAGGGAAAAAGTAGGGAAAGCAGATATATATATATATCTACTTATATATAAATACATAAGTATTTTAGCTTTATTTACTTCCAGATAGCCAAGCCACAAAGCAGTACTAGTGTAAAGGAAGGGACAAGGAAAGTAACAACAAAGTCAAGTCTCTCACTTTCAATCTGTACATTTTGTGTGTGTGTGTGTGTGAAAGGGTACGCCATCATCGCCACTAGCAGCGGAAAATTGAGTTTTCAGGGGAAAATTGAGAATCCCTGTTTGATTCTATCATACTTTGTTTTACGATACCACAAAACAACAGCACTCACACGCAAAAACTATAACTCTTTTTGGGAGGGTGCCTGCCTTCCTGCTGTTTGTTATAAAGTGACAAGTGACAAATTGACACACTGAAATCATTTCTGCTAGTCAATATCATTGCTTGTATGTGTGTGTGTGTTTGCGAGTGTAGACATAAGGTACCATATACATTATAGTTTAATAATAAATCCAGTACGATTGCTGCTGCTGTAGCTGCTTCCCAATATTTTTTTTCAAAGAAAAATAAAACAAAAAGTTGGTTGCTGTTGGTTGTGTAAATAGTCAGACAAAACAAAAGAACGGAACAGCAGCATTCTTCATTCATTCGGTTATAGCATCATACAATTTTCCTTTTTGGTGATTACTACAAAATAATTTTCCATCCGTGTATGTGCGTTGTTGTGTACATTGTGCTCTGCTCTGAATGATGCTGATGTTGGTAATGATTTCCCCAATAACCGCCTGTCTTTCCTCCTCTTTGACATCTTGAAGTTTTCCCGAACACCATTAGCCCACACATACATATACACACATACAAATTCATTTTCCCACTGTTTTCGGCGTAGATGATGAAGCTCTTTGGTTAGGATGTAAAGTGCAAATAGATGCTATTTTGCTGCTTCATTTCATTGTCCTCAGCATCAATGCCATTGCCGAAATCCCAAAAGTACAAATAAATACAACCACATTATTTACTGCTAGTCATCGCCTATTGTATGCGCACTCCCATCTATATTTACCTGTTTTCCACATTTCAATATAAAGAAGAAGAAGAAAAAAAAACTTTTATCGCCAAATGCAAACGGGCGTTTACCGGATTTTCCATTATGTACTTTGCTCTGCAATTTCATTCTTGCATTTCGATGTTGCTTGTTCACCAACAGAAGTAACTCAAATATAGCTAGAAATTCCAAGAATTAATTCGCGTGTGCTTGTGTTTTTATGTAGACGTTGACTACAACTACAGTTTATTGTACACATTGTGAAAATTAGTGGCAAAAAAACAAACAAAACAAGCAATGCGTCAATTCTGAACCCATTCAAAAAAATTCTTCTGTGTACAAGTGACTTTCAGTTGATTATAACCAGTTTTACTGTAAAGGGAACAATGAGGACATGTACATACATAAATGTGAGTGAAATAACACACGTGAACAGGCAAGAACCGATATAAGCGGTGCGTAGCAAAACTAGCAGACTCGTCAAACAACAATGAACATTCTAACAAACACACAGACTATACATTTACCTCTCGTTGTTGCTACTATAAAATTATCAGCCTGACAGGAAGTGTAATTCGGCAGTAATAGCAATAAAACAATAATAATAATGCAATTCAAAAGGAAAGCAGAGCATTCAGAATTTAACTCATAAACAAGTAGTGCTACTACAATCAGCAACTTACCTTCTCTTGGCACAAAGGGAAAAGCAGGGGAATTTTTTTTGCCAACGGCAACACCATCAAACAGCCCAAAACCTCCAGTCGCTGTTCTTTCACTCAAAAAGTGAAATCTCACAGTTGATTCTCTCTCTCCCCCCAATCATCTCCATCAAAAGCAACAAATGTAAAATATTCACTTTATCTACATCATGTTTTCCATGTGAGGTAGTAGCATCAACATGCATATCTGCGTGTTCCCATCAAGGGCCCATATTTATTTATTTGTGAAGAAATAAGCAAATAAAAAGAAACATAATAAAGAAAAAACTTTGTTTTGTCCGGATGTAATAGTTTGCTGGTTGTATGTACCCCATGATCTTTGGCGTTGTTGCTTGTCTAGAAAAAAGTGCACAAACACAGATGCTGCTGCTGCTAATGCTGCTCAGTTAAGAGAGTTTGTCTTATTTTACGCGTGTGTTGCTTTTCCTCTTCTTTGTGAACTTTTTTTTTCCTGGGTCAATTTTCTCCGTCTTTCAACAACTCTACTCATTCTATTTCTTGGGATTTTTCTTTGACTCCATCTGGCAATATATAAAAATATATATTTTTTTGTGTAGTTTTTTTGGGTCGACAACATACATCGCTTTGCTTTCTTTTCCTTTTTTTATACAGAACATATTTTCTTGCAAACTTGTTCAGAGTTATTTCAAGAACACCCAACAATTTTCTAGCTAAATTGCTACAAAAGTTTTTGAGATATTTATCTATCTTACTATATTTCCTATATTTAGGCAACTATGTTCGGACAATAAGAAAACAAACAAGGACAACAAGTGTATTTACTACAAAAAGTCTCCAACTTATACCAACTACCTTACTTTGTGGTGTTGTTAAATTTGAAAAGTTTCAATACAAAACAATTAACTGGTTTCTATGGTAACAGTGTATAGTAGCGTGTTGCCAAAGTAATTTACATTCTGAGGTTGAGTTTCGGGTTAACAAACTTTAAAGTTCTTCTTTTTTTTGTCTTGCGGCAAAATATAAAAATAAGACAAAAAAAACTCTTAGCAACATCTCATCACAGCAAGCATTTGTCTTATCATCGTCATCATCCGCAAAGACAAAAGTAAAAAGTGTTAATAGTTGTAACCAACATGATGATGATTACATGATAATTTTAGTGATGCAATCTTGTTCAAAACTTTGTAAAAGCAGATAAAAGATTTTTTTGCTCTTCTTCTCCCCTCCTTCTCCTTTGTGGGATCGCCAGCGGCGTTGGAAACTTGTGTTTTCTTCAAAAGAAAAAAATAAACTTTTCTTTAAAAAAAAGTAGCCGTCCAATATATAAAAAAAACAATGTAAGTATCCATTTTAAGCACACTAATGTAGCTAAAGCCATTTTTAAGTGCATATTATTTTTGGAGATATAATTATCCACTTTTGATTACATACATATTATAATGATGGTCAAAATATTCATATATTCTATTTAAAAAATCCAGTCAAATTATATAAAACTTATTGTACTCTTGAAGTAGTAGTAGAAGAAGTAGTAGTAGTAGAAGAAGTAGTAGTAGTAGAAGAAGTAGTAGTAGTAGTAGTCAAGTATATGCTTTTAGTTTTGGATGTTTTAAAAAAAATAGGAAAGCACATAATGGTAGTTTTTTTGTTGGTTTTGTTTTAAAAGCTATCTGCCAGGTAAGTAAATACTTTTTCTGTGAAAGTTTGTTTAAAAAAATGAGACTCAACTCTTTAGTCAAAGAAATGTGGTTCAAGAAAAAGAAGGAGAAGAAAAAAAAACTATAGGAGAGTAGTACGTAAGAAAGAAAGGAAAATTGTTAAGTGTACTAGTATAGCATAGCATTCAATTTTTTCTCGGGTCGTTCAGTTTGATAAAAAAAAATAAGTAAGCATGGTAAAATGTTTTCTTGTCCTATTCCCACCAAAGCGGCCGCCACCACACACAACTAATTTTACGCATGGGAACACCGCATTATTAACTGGAAGTGAAGAAAAGAGTGTCTCAAAATCACTTCGATCACAAAGAAACAAACAAAAAACGTTTTTCCTTTGGCTTTAGTTTGTTCTTTTTTGAAGAGCAACCTTGTTATTTATTTTATTGTGGGAAAGAAAGATTATGGGAAATACACATAAGGGGGTGGCTTTATATATGAAATACATAGGTGTATGTTTGTGTGTGTGTGTGTATGCGTATTTTAAATATTAATGTGGTGGAAGACCATTTTAAAAACATTTTGTTGCTATGAAGGCAGTTTGAGGTTATTTTGAGTAATATTTCATGGTTATCTGGGAAAAGCTGGAAGCGAAATATTACACACAGGATAGTTAAATAAGCGAGAGAGAGAGAAAGATGTTAAAGCCGTTTTTATCATCCGACCCTATCTCTCTCTCTCTCTCTCTCTCTCTCTTATGTTGTCATATAGATAAGAAATCTCCACATCCTGCTCGGAAGACATTCATCATTTACAAATTACATGATTTAAAAGGACAGCGGAAGTAACACTCTTGCCAGTGTATGGCAAAGGTACAAAATGGCTTTACTACTGCTACAGAGCCAACAAAAAAGATACATTCCTCAAAAATATTTAAATGAATGGTAGTTCCTTCATTCATTCCGCCTACGGAAAAAGTTGACTTGTCTGTTTTGTTATGTGAACGAATTTGCTTGAGCTGAGCTCCTAAAAAGTAAAAGTAGTCGGTGTGGTAGTTGGTGTTGGTGCTGGTGCACTGCACCAGGAGGGAAGATGATAAAAGAGAGAGTATTTATATTGAAGCGGGAATATAAAATAAAGAGTGAAAAGCAGAGTGATGGATGCGAAGGATGTTGGTTGATGCTCCTTGTCGTTGTCGCAGTGATCACCAAGGAAAACGATAAAAGGACGCTGTGACTTGTCAAATCCTCTACAAATAGGTCTGCAGAGAGAAAACGAAGCAAGCAGAGAAACAGAAAGATAGAGAGATAGAGAGAGAGAGGGATGTAAAATGAGACTTTGTGTGTGTGTTACTATTTCTATTGCTTTCCTTTCGTTAAAGCTATAAAAATGAAGAAGTAAAAGCACACAAGCTTTGTCAAAGAATGTGGCTACTTGCTTACTGTCTGCCATACTGTAGCTGCTTCTGTGTGTGTGTGTGTGTGTGTGTGTGTGTGTGTTTCACTTGTAAGGTAGGGAGAAGTGATGGTAATAATAAGTCTGCAGTGTTGCGAGAATTGACAAAGAGAGAGAAAGAGAGGGATTTAGTCGTTCACACAGAAATGATGGGATGAAGAGAGAGTAAGAAAAGAGTCTTCACTCTTGTTGAGTGCATTTCCACCAGAAAAAGAAGAAGAAGAGGGAATCACATTTCTGGCGACAGAGAGAGAGAGAGAGAGAGAGAAAGGTTGTCGTGCAATTTCTTATACAAGTTTGGGTGAGAAGAAGTAGAAGAGCGGTTTGTTGGATTGCTAATAGAGTGGAGTAGAGTTTTTTGAGTCAATATAATATGGGGTTGTTGAGCTAGCTTGTTTTAAGAAAAACAAGTGGTGGTGGTGGTAGGTGATGGTAGGATGGGTTTGCAGTGATGATGACTTGTCATGAGAGTCAACTTCTGAGATGAGATATGAAAGTGAAAGTAATCTGCTCCCTCCTATATTTATAAATTAAGACTAAAGTCACAAACCTGATGAGTATGATGATGACAAGTTCAATTTGTCAAGTGGAAGAAAACAACCTTTACAATAATTAATTACATTGCCATGCATAGTAGGTAGTAATAATAATAATGGGACAGGCAGACAAACATTGTAGTTTTATAAGTGAAGCCCTTTACACCACTCATCAATTACCATTATTACAACCAAGTCATGTCAACAACAATAAAGGTAAATAATGAAAAGACTTGTTGAACTGTAAAAAAAATAACAACAGGGAAAAAAGTATTTTATATGAAATGAAGCTTTACGTAAACTTTTTGTGTCCCTTGGCATGTCGTTAAAAAGAATAACCCGTCAGTGGAATGAATCTTGGTTATTTATTTTTAAAAAAAATACAATTTTTTTTATGGCATCAAAAATAATTAGATGTTTTTTTTAAATAAATAAATGCTTAGCAATACAATAGCAAAAGGGAAATGTGCGTTTAGCATTTAAATCTGTATTTTTTCTATTTCATGCACCCATACACGTAAAAAAATCTTTATTTTTTTTTCAATAAAAAAACCATACCACAACATATTCCTACATCCCTAATGTTAAAATCCTTATATCATCTTCATAACCGTCGTTTTCCCCACTCATAATAATCATCTTGGGCATTATCCTCGTTATTACTATTGTTATTATTTCTGAGAAACGCAAGGCAATAAAGTTTTTGACCAACAGAGGAAAGCATAAAAGTTCATGGATCCGTAAGAGCGAAAATTTATTACTCCGCACTAGGGACTCCTTTTTCTAAACATCACACCACACAGGCATACAATAATATACCTACGTTGCATGATACAAACACACATCCTCCATCATCATAATATGCATGCATGTATGCATGCATGACTTTGTTGTTTTGACTATTCTTCTTTTCTCCTCTTTCTCGTGTCTCTGTCTCCTTCTCCTCCTCCTCCTCATCTTCCTTATTCAGAGACTCGTACAAAATAACACGACTCTTGAATCTCTCTCGGACAAAACCACAGCTCACCATTACCACGAGCAGTAGTAAAATTCCACAAAATTGCCTAGATGTGGTTGCTTTTGTTGCCTTGCTTGCTGAGTAAAAGTTGTTGTCCAAGTTATGGCTATTATTATTATTATTATTATTATTATTATTATTATCATTATTATTATTACCTATTACAAAAAAAGTGACAAGGAATGCGATATGCCACCTTCAACATATTATACATAGTTCTAGGTTTCACTTCCAACCAACCATTATTTCCATGCTCACCACAAGGGTGTATCCTATATGAACACACATACATTAGCAATTCCTAGCAAAAACGACTAATGTTTAAAATCAAGTAATTTTTTTACATGCATGCATATGTGTATGTATCTAGGTATGTTATGTATGTACCAAATAGGTTCATATGATTCTCTGGCTGATTGTGAAATGTAAGGAGATGAACGAAAAGCAAGTAGACCAAGAAGAATGAATGTTTTTTTAATGATTTTCTTCCCCAACATGGTTTCTCTACGTGGCCATTATACAAGTTAATAGTAGAATACTTAATAGAGACAAAAAAAATGGATGTAGATGTAGTAAAACGAGTTACTACTATTCTTGGACTTTTTTGTCTATTTTTGACATTTGTTTGCCTTCTTCTCTTGGCATGCCATTAATTTTTAACGAGGTGTTTATATGGGAAATAATAAGACACTTCGTCCAAGTACAAAAGCTTTTCTCATATCAAAAGTACACACAATTTTTTCGTTATATGGATCTGGGTGAAGTATCCCATTTTTCCCAACAACAATCAGTCTAATTATCTGGAATTAATGATAATAAAAAGTTGAGGTGATGGTGTGAAGAAAAAGAAATGATGATGATGAGTATGAAAAAAAAAGACTAGAGTGTTTGATGCGATGCTGTGAAAGCTAAAGTAAGTTTTTGAATAAGTTCTCATCCGCGAGGCGCCAAAAAATGTAGGTAATACCAGTAGAAAAGAAAGAAAGACATGGGAAGCTATAAGAAAAAGAAAAGAAAAAAGAAACGTCAAATAAATTGAGGACGTGTGATGGAGACTGAAACAGACAGAATCTTAAGCAGACGAAGAGGGGGAAAAGAACACGTTTCAGGGTTTATAGCTTTCATTAGGAAGTGAACCAGTTAACAAGTTCATAAACTAATTAAAGAATATTAAAACCTCCAGATTTTTTTATTGGTAATGGAAATGATGATGGAAATGAGAATTTGGGTTGTGAACAAAATAAATAAAGTCGTATAAAAAAAGAGAAGGATTCTTGAAAAGAAATAATAAATTATATAAAGTTTTAAAGAACAGAGAAAAGAATGATAAAATGCCGCTACTGACATGTTTCCACTGTTGAAAAGAGAATCGGATAAATTGTAAAAACGTTTTGTCTTTTAGAAATAAAATAGAATGATTTAGTTTTAAGAAACTTTGTTTACCAAAAAAAATTATATAATTTTTTATCAAATGAAAATAAAATGAGACAAATAAGTGCAACAATTGATTAAATTTTTAGCCATTTTAATTGTACTGGTGATACATATAAGCCTATATTTACAGAGCGTTGCAAGTTTAAGATATTCAACTTTTATCGATGATTTGTTCATGTACAGACCTAAATACAAATTCTTCCCGTCTATCAGGTAGTAACAATGTTAGAGAAAACTGAAGAGAGAAAGTCTTGCCACTTCCGGCTTGAGAAAACCTCTACAAAACTCTCTTCCCATTAACATCAGACTCATATCATTTATCCCTTCCGCTACATTTTTACAGCTTTTCTTCTTCTTCTTTTTTTATATGCAAATTTATTACTTTTTATTTACTCAACTTCTCTCAAGCACATGCACACACGCACACACGTTGTATACTACATAGTACACATACAAGCACTCTGTTTCGCTTCATTTCGCTTTCCTTCTTCTCAAACAAGAGCAACACTTTTTGCTTGCATAGCTTTTTCTCTCCCATGTTTTTTTTCACTGTTGACTCAAAAAAAAAAATTGCAGCGTTTGCTATCTCGCTTTCTCTCTTTCTCTATCACTGATTCCCTCACTCCCTCCTCTCAACTTCCGCTCTCAAGAGCCATAACATGTGTCTACTTACTTGACTAGTTTAACTTTTCCTCCTTCTACTACTACTTCACTACTACCACCACCATCACCACCTTACAAAAACTTTTACCAACAATATTGCACACTGCAGTGCGTTGTTTTTTATATATATGTATTTTGTATTCTACCTTTTCCATTCCTTGAATTCCAAGCGTTTCATGAAATGCTTACATAAAACTTGTTTTTTTCTCACCAAAAAAGTGGCATTATGAAGAAAAAATGACAAAGAGGTCGCTGCTGCCACTAGAACAGAATATGATAGACATACGAAGGATCATGTAAATCACATGTTGTAGATTTAGCAAAGGAAAAATAAATAATAGTTAAACATATAATTTTGTTTTTGTTTTACATCCTCCCTTCTCATTTCTCCCACAGCAATCCTCCACCCTCTCTCTCTCTCTGTATTACACACATAATACAATCCCATTATTTTTCAGGTTGATGGCGTCGTTTTGTTGTTCTAAATATGAAATAAAACATAACAAGAAGAGAAAAAAAATTAAATGCTTTTAAATTTCAACAGGAGGACAATATGATGAAAATGAGAAGAAAGACAACTGAGCAGCAGAGAACAAAACATAAAGTACATACATTGTACAACATATTACATGACACATTACGATGCATGGCTGACTACACATAAAATATTTAGAACGCAACACAAGAGACACATTTTAAAAGATGAATGTTTCTACCGTTGCTGTTTTGTTCTTGCTACTACTACTACTGCTGCTGCTGTGACGTTGTTGCTTTACTATAAACTCTACACTTGTTATCCTTCTTTTTAAATATTTTTTTTTCATAGAGAACTAACTATGCATACTTGTAAAACGTATGTGTTTTATGCAATATGTGTTACACCTATGTATACAGGGTAAATTTACGGAAGCCATTAACTTTATTCTGTTGTTTTGTAACAGCAGGCATGCATGTGAATGAAAATGAAAAAAAGTCAGCATAATAATAATAATAATGATAATAGTATTAATAATTTTCTTTGTATACATATTTTTTTATTTAAAAAAATGTAAGGTATATACATAGGTATACTCTCTATTATTACACGGGATTTTGTAAATAAATGGCTTGTATTTTTGCACCAGTTTTTTTATACACGGATTTTTGTTTTGTTTTTTGAAAAAAAGCAGGACACCGACCGGTACCACTGGTGCATGAAAATTAGTATTCGAATCACATTCCTCTCCTCACCCGCTGTTGCCACCAGCATTTTATGTCTCTCCCTCACTCTCTCTTTCTCTCTCTCTCTCCCTCTTTTCTCCCAATTTTCCACCCGAAAAAAATACAAAACCATCTCGCATAGCAATTCATGAAATGATGATGATTATGCCCTTTATCCTTCATCATCCTCAGCAAAAAAACAATGACAAAACCAAGCAACTGATATCAAGGTTTCGGGTTTCCGCTACCTAATCTCCCTTTTTCCTTTCCTGACATTTCTTTCATTTCATTGCACAAGTGGATCTGTTGACTTTCCCCAAATATATTACTACTCCAAATAGTACTTAATATCATCTCTCTTGTTTTTCCGCTTTAATAATAATAGCAATCACACATGGCAAATGCTTTTAAAGACAAACAAAACTTTTATTTAAAAACAAAACAAAAAAGGCATGCAAAAAAGTGTCATTATGTAATATTTTCCCCTTATGTTTATTATCTTGATCATCTTTTCAGACTAAACTAGAAAAAAACAAGGACAAAGGACGAAAACATCTTTTCAAAATGTACAGCGTTGTGAGTCAACTCTACTCCCGACCCACACGACAAAAGAAGTCGATAAACAAGGGAAGACGTCAGGATCTCTCTTGTCCCTCCAGACTGATTGGCTACATCAGAAGAAGGTTTAATCAGGACAAGGGCGGAAGTGGTGGTAAGTGCAATATGTCAAAACAAAATCACTTTAAAAAAAATTTCTTATTGCTTGCATCCCACGCGCTTCTGCTACCCATACGCAGTTTTTCGTTTTCCTCTTGACATGCTTAAAAGCCTTTTAATCCAGGGATACAAAGAGTAAGGAAAAAAGGAAAACAAAGGATTAAAATTGAAGACAACAACAAGCATTACAAGCTCTATACTTGTGCATAATACAATACCAACTTGTATATATACTTCATATATATGCATATATCTGATATAGCTCTACTACTATAAAATATTTTAGCAGTCATCTTATTCCTCCTGTCTAGTCTACAACCGCATTAGTATGCTAATACGCTGCGTGTAGCACATCCGCTTGTTGCTTTTCCTTACATTCCGGCTACACACCTCATAAATAATCCGCTGTTTGAATGTTGCATGTGAGAGCACCCCCAGCATATAATAATAATTTTTCTTGTCTCTCAATATTTGCATGGTTATCATCTTTGTGATCATCATCATCAAAATAATACAAGACAAGACAACATTTTGTACTGGTAAAAACCACACACATACAGATATGACTATATCATCAAATTTTACCATATTCTGCCCATTTATCTCCCACGTTTTCGTCCAGAAAAATGAAACCCATCCCATTTTCGCAATAACATTCAAAAAAATAATAATAATTTGTTTTTTGTGAAGAGTCATGTTGTGATGATGATGATGATGATGGTAGCCATATGTAATATAATATTTTGTTATTTTGAATCATTCCAGTATCAAATCCCCTTTCCCCGCCTCGTGTGTGCCGTTTTTGGGACTTTGACCGATCCCTCTGTAAACTGTCCATTTCAGTCAACATTATTGCTGTTATTGTACTACTGGTAGTACTACAACTTGCTATTATTATGCACTTATTGTACTTGTGTCTTGTTTTGTTCCAGTGCCCCAGTATTTTTCATATCTGAGGGTACAAATCATAAGTCATGAATGTATATTATTCTCAATACTATTACATTACAAACATCTCATCGTTTACTATATAACCTCTTGTACAAAATACAATATTTTTTTGGATACCTATATCGTGTCATCATCATCATCAGCAGCAGCATCAGTTTTATTCATTCTGACGTTAATTCACACAATCTTCAGACTCAAAATAGCAAAAGAAGTTGTACCAGTGCTTTAGGGCATAAAATTATCCAGATAATATACATGCACACATAATCCTGGAGAACTGAAAAATAAGCCTACGTATTCATGATGACAGTATCAATATGGATACATATTATACCGTCTTGAATATTTCAATGTTTTGTGAGTGCCTACGTAGATATACTTATATACATTTCGATAACATTTTGCATGCGTGAAGGAACATCAATATCACTCTGTGTTCTCCTTCCTTCCGCCAGGACCACCACCGCACCACCACAGTCGTCGTTGTCATGTCATTTGCCTTCCATTTGCATCCTGCAGCCATTACGTTTTGTAAAGGACATGATTCTAAAAATAATCCATATTTTTTCCAACACTTGCATAACTTTAGGCGTATTTGATATGCCAACATCAACAACAAAACAGTTTATAACTGCACGGCATATATTGCATATATATTTTTTTATCATCCTCTGTGACGGGTTTTTAAGCATCAGCTCTGTGCTTTCTTACAATGCTAACAAGGCACAACATTTTATTTGAAACTGTTAGACTTTTATTTTCTTCTTTTTCACCAGCAGCAGGTTAAATTCTTCTAGTTCAAGCGTTGTAGTGTCGTTGGTCCTTGTAGTTATCCAATTCCAGTAGTAATAATGATGGCTGTAGAAAAAAAGGTGAAAGGGAAACA
>JAHZNC010006212.1:0-34791 GCA_027744095.1 Zhuqinia jingwanae
CCCATCAATTAAATTTTATGAAAGGTAATCCGTAATCCGTAATCCCATCAATAAAAATCATACAATGTAATCTGTAATCCGTAATCCAAGCCCAAAAACTCGGGATTACCGGTCTCTGCACATAATATATAACTCAACCCAGCACACACATTACATTAAACATACACAGAGAAATGTTTTGTGACATGATATATTTTACAGCAATATGCGACTCAAATCACAAGAAGAACAAGACAATAGAAACCAAACAGTCCCAAAAAAATAAAAAATGTTATCCTGCAAATGAAGATAAAGAATGGTAAGGTATATTATAGGAAAACTGACTAATTGGTATATACAATATAACGTGACAGCAATGCATCTTCTTCTTTTTCATCATCATGATCATGTCGGGTTTTTTGGTAGGGTGGGTGCACAAACAAGTGCATTTTTGCACAACAAAGTGCAATGCAATCGAATCAAACAAAAATCCACACAGTCATCATCATCATCATCCATTTTATTGTTATTATTATTATTTGAAGTTTTACTCTCTTGGCAATAATATAGGTAATGCATATAAAAATGCAATATATATTAACCTGGCATGCAACAATAAAAAATCGACTGTGTAGTAGTATAACTGTATATCTTCCTCCCTTGTCCTCCTGTCATGTCATACACACACTCAAATATGTCCTTATGCCCTATCTTCTTCTTTATTTTCACTTGGTGAACTTCTGTTAGATGGGTTTTTAAATACCAAGATAGATAGACGCAATATTATTATTATTATCAAACAACATTTTTTTAACAATGTACATCTGTCATAAAAGAGATTGTAACCTCTCCTCTCTGTTTTCTTTGCAGATTTTTTCCCATCATGTCACACTTCAAAAAAAAACTTTTCTTCTTCGTCTTCCTACCCCAACCCAAATTATGTATAAACTCATCATCATCATCATGATCACATCACGCACATGTATCATCCATCTCATCATATTCTTAATTATTTGCTATTAATCTTTGATCATGTTTGATCATCAAAATGTAATTATTATTGTGTTGCACTTTTTAAATATGATAATAGCTACATTGTTGCAGTTTTCCCTAAACGTTTTCTCCCCAATGCATGCAGTTCAGAGCCAGCTGCACTTTTTTAAAAAAGATGATGATGATGCCAGTGTGTGATGAGTGAGCAGATGATAGCCTTAATTGACTAGAGGTAGAAAAACTACAACAACAACACCAAAAAATACCAAACCCACCACCATCACTACCACAAAGCCTTCAATTATTTCCCTCTTGCGCTAATCCAATAATGGCATGGTGTCCCCTGCCAGCCCTCTTCTGCTGCTACTACCGCAACTACCTAGGCCAATATTTCTATATTCTAACTCTCTTCAAAGTTTAAAAAAATGCAAACGCTATGGGGTAGTTTATATATAATTTTTTGGTGAGGAGACGAATGAAGAAAAAAACGTCCTAATGGCAAAAAGCCGATCCTTACTTCTTTTTTCGCTTCTTGACAAATATTATCTCGCGCATTTTCTTCGATCAGTTTAGAGAATCACCAAAAAAAAGATATTTTCATTTTCTATTTTTTTTAAACATGCACCACACACTTTACTTGTGTATATGACTGTGTACAACAGCTATATACAGTCATATATTTTTCCTTTGAAGAAGAAGAAGCAGGTAAGTGAAAAGCTAGGAAACTAGCTGAGCCTGTTGTTCTTCTTAAATTCCCTATCACAAATCGAAATGGATGCATGCTTCAAAATAGATAATGTATTTTTTTGTAAATCTCCCTCTTAAACGCAATACGTATATCATATGCGCACTACACTGCCGATTTCATTATTTCACCCATCCGTCATTTCTTTGTTTTTTTTCTCACACATCACAAAAACAAATCAACAATATCATCCCTCTGGCCATTTTGTATGTACCTAGTAATATAATAAGTAGGTATTTTCATTTTTCTTGATTCAAGATTTTACAGGACAACTTTTAGGTACCCATAGTCACCGTATAACATACATACATACACACACGTCATACGTCAACATTTTTCTGAGATGATATATGCTGATGACAGATAAACATCAAAAAAATCTTTTCCTGTAAAAAAAATTCTTGTCGATGTTATTTTTTTAATCTACAAATTTATTATCTCTGCTATTAATTTAGTAATAAATATGATAAAATGTTTAAAAGGTGGATCCACAACCTAATGTATATTATGTGTGCAATCTGTTATGTATATGGCTCTTTGTATTGAAAAACCTTTTGTAAAATAGTAGGTGGTGTAAGGGAACACCTTCACTTTCAAATTATTATTATCAACATCATGATCATCATCATCACACTATATAGCACCATTATACCAATATCAATGGCAACACAAAAAAACTAATCTAATAAAAAGAATCAGTAATGATTATTGTTATGATTATTATTATTGTACCATCATTTTTCTGTTGGGGTAGTGATGGTGGTGGTGTGTCCGAGAGAACGAACCAGTTTTGTAAAAGAATAATAATAATAAACGCAAAAACAATCATTGAGAGAGAGAGAGATAGATGTACACTAAAAAAAGAAAGATTTTTTTAATAGCATAGTTCCTTTATATAATTGTAAAAGAGGCTAAAAGTGTAAAAACGTAACGGGAAACACACAACGTGTGAGACGTTGAGGTAGAAAAAGAAAAATATTTTTTGTTTCCTTTCTGCACATGACAATGATGATGATGAAGTTTAAAAGCAGTTAAGATACAATCTATTACGTGCCATGATTTATAATAAAATTGGTTGAGGACATCACATCTTGTATCTGTGTGTGTGTGTGTTAGAGAGTGCGTATAAAGCGACTATGGACTCTCTGTTGTGCGTATAGCAGATAATAAATGCAACATTATTACTTGACTTGACACAAAAGAGCAGAAGTCAACCGAGGCTGATCTGATGCATGTCAGTCAAGTAAATCCTTTCTTCCTCTTATACTATATATCTTATTGCTTCCATAACAAAAATGATAGGATGAGATCATTTTTTTCTTTGGTTTTGTTTTCAGCACAAAAAAATACTATTTAGATATTACGTGACATTACATATACAATAATATAGAGAGCAAAAATAAGTTATTACGAACTCTTCACATGATAAATTCTTACAAAGAGATGAAAGGGAATTTGATTTTGTGAAAAGACCGGAAATTCATTTGTGTGTAGGATGGATATGTTTATGGGTAGTATAATCTGAGCCGGTGAGTGAGTGTGTATGTGTGGGGTAGTAAGCAAAAAGGATAATTTTCTTTTTCATCGAGTTTTCTGCATCCACCTCTTAAGTATGACCAAAGGGGGTGATCATGACGGTGGTGGTAGTAAATATAAAAGTGAGCGAGAGAGAGATGCGAGAGGAAGTTGCGACGAGAAGAGCATTTTTGCTTGACCTTTTCTTCTAAGAAAAAAACACACCAATAAAATGATGATGGCAAGAAACACGCAATATAAAGAGGGACAGGCTTCTTCTCTCGGCTCTCTCAATGATGAGGTTTTTCTGATTATTTCTTTTTGTAAAAGGGTGAGAGCAAGAGGAAAACTTTTTTTTTGTGGTGGGGGTTGTTATATTATTATAGCCTTCTACTTCTTACACAAGTAATAATAGTACAGTTAAATTTCGTCGTGAATCTTGTTGCTAAATGATGGAAGCATCACGCAGATTAATGTACATTGACAAAGTGACACAATGCATTGATTGTAAATCTTGAGAGCAGAGAAGAAGAAGAAGACGGGATGAAGTTGATGATGATGGCTTCATTCAAGAGAAGATGAGCTCTTCTTCTTGTTAGGTAGTAGTATAAAGTCGTCCTCTCTCGATTCAAATTTTTTTTTTCTTCTTCTTCTTCTTCGTTTTTGTCTTGTTGGTATTCATTCGTAATCACTGCGCGCTGTGCTTACTGTCATCAAAAATCACAAAAATTGTACAATTCCTGGTGGCATAATGGTGTGCCCCATGTTGATCTCCTGTCCACACGTAATCGTACTACACACACATCTACACACCAGAAATAGATTTTTATACCTTGTCCCGTGGTGATGTCACTTACTATTGTCTCTTGTGCATCACAAACAATAAAAACTTCACTCAACCTCTTGCCTATCTCTGACTTGACAATTTAACTTGACTGAAGAAAGTTATTGTTCTAAAACTATTTAAAAATAGTTTCCAATTGTATGGCTAACAAGACGTATTCTATATATTTATGTATATTTGAGATTTTAATTTGAAACAGGTACAGCAAACTCCAATTGAAGAAGAAAAGATCATGTTTATCGTCATTAAAACCCTATCTTTTACACATAAACACGATTACACTTTTGCATAATGTACATTTTAAACTGTTTTGTGTTGCTGCGGCCTGTCCCAAAAATATAAAAACTTTCTACCATTTTAAAATTTTATAGGAAATAAATGGGAAGACAGTAAACGATATTGTATTACATTATTATTATTCTTATTGTTATGCATCCTTTAAAAATGTTACGTGTATTATGTACGTATATATCCGTTCTCATTTTTATTGTTCTGTTATAAAAACGACAAAAGTTATCAAGATAACTAACACGCATGTCATGATGAAAATGTCAAGTCAGAGAGTTACAGAGACGATAAATATAAGCTTTTGTATTATACATAATTTTTGGCTTGTTGTTCTGTATGTAATGTGCAATGTAAAGCGAGAGAGAGATAAGGAGGAAGACATGTACCTACCCACCACCTAATAATAAGTATGCAAGACTAACCAAAGAGGAAAATGTTTTTTTTTCAAGAGGTAAAACTTTGTTAAATATTATTATCGTGCTTAAGTACAAAATAAAAATCTTGCTTAATCATTGACTAAAAAAAGTCAGGTGGTGGTGGTGTGTGCTTCTGGGGTGTCACTTATTGCCAATATCTGTAACATCATGACTTGATGATGAATGCGCATACGCATTTACACACATTCATACGTACACAGAGATTTTACTATATACATGTGCAAATGATAGAAGATGTAGATTAGCGATAATAATAATTGTGCTAATCAAAAGAGATTCTTGATTGAAATCGCCATGTCTCCTCATTATTCCCTCTGTGTATCTCTCTCTCTCTCTCTCTCTGTGCTGTTGTTGTTATAGTAATGATAATAATGAAGAGAAGATCATGTTGACGACATATTCTAATTGCAAATATTTCCTAGAATCTTGCAGAGAGATGCAAAAGAGAGAAAACTTTTTTTTATTCAGGTAATCTAGATCAGCAGGGCAAAGCCCTGTAGTACGTCTCTGGTGTTGCTGCTGCTACCACCACCGCCATCACATCATCTACTAGCCCCGTAGTATTAGTAATAATTTTTGCTGCGTTCGTTGTTGTTGCTGCTGCTGATGTGGAATACGATTACTTTCAGTTTGAAGTACTATTCGTCGTCATGTCTCACGTCCTCGTGTGTTTTACCTTAACTTTAAATGCGGCTTTTGCTAAAGTAGTATTTAATGCGCAGCAGCAACAGAAGCACTTTTTCTTTTTCAGGTGAAAATACATTATAATAATAATAATAATCGCAATCGCACCACCACCGCTTCTGCTGCCTGTATAAGTACCTAAATCATTTTTCGCTGCAGTTGCAGCTGTTGTTAATGTTTTTATTTTATTTTTATTATTTGTCGTGAGGTACGGCTGTAGGGATTTATAGGAAAACCCTTGCCATTTGCCTGTCCTCTCATCCATCCAACCAATGCGAGTGAAAATTGTACTCAAGGAAATGGGTTATAGGTTTTTGGGAACTTTCTTGTGTTTATGTAAATGTGCACGCTGATATTTAATGAAATGGCAAAAAAAAGTTATCGTTAAAAATTGTGAATAAAAAAAGTTGAAATTGAAATGGTCATGACTGTGTATAGTATACTATAATATTATATAGGACTTGTACAAAAGCAATAAAGTTTTTTTCATTTGTTTGAACAGGAAGTTTATTAAGCCACCACTACCACTGCAGTACACACTATTACTACGTCAGTACATTTGTAACTATTTTTTATACCTCCTGTGGTTTTCTTTTTGCTCACAGTGAAATTCTCATTTCGCATGTTCCAGGCACATTATCAACAATCTAATCTGTCATAAAACTTTGAATGTTTCAAACAAAAAAAACACACGGCACACAACAAGAAGACGAGCGATTGACCATAAGGTGCCAGCCAGAGCAGAGAGCCGCAAAAAAGGCGCAAAAAAATCTTAAGACTAGTTAATAGTATAACTAAACAAGCTAGACCCATTATGAAACATACACGAGAGAGTGAGAGAGAGAGAGGCCAAAAATTTAAGTACCAGAAGCTATCAGGGTTTCGTGTGAGACGGTAATAAATTACTTTGCAAAGTCGCCATATCAAATGGCACCTTCCTCTCCTTGTGCGCTGCACTCGGATTTTTGAGAGATATTTTTTTATGCTATGGATTTTAGTATAATATGTTGTTAGCATACCAGAGACGCAAGTAGACACATCGACATCACACAATACTCTCAAGGGAAACGATAAAATAAACAAAACAGCTAAACAAAATAGCTCAATTCCACATTATCTACATACTCTCGTGTTGGTCCGCGACTGGCCAAAAAAATACAAAGTTTGTATTTTGTAGGGAATATATATTTCTTTTAATTTTTTTTAAAGAAGTAATTTCACAGGCAGTTAAATTAAAGCATTTTCGCATTCACATAACCTGCTACTTTCCTTGAGTAGCCATGATATCATGCATAAAAGCGATGTGACGAATTTCTGCAAAATGCCACAATAAATTTGTTGTGTAAAAAAATAAAATAAAGAGAAACAAAGTAAATGCTTTATTTAATACTATAATATGCAGAGGATATTATTATGTTTGCCTATCATATCTCCTGTGTGTATACCATTTTGCGTTGTTGTTGTCTATTTGGCTGCAATTCACGTACACAGCCCATCATCAAAAAATCTGTTATGTACATTTTCTTCTTTTCAGTGAATTTCACCAGAACTCAATTTCTGTCATAAAAGTTAAATTTCATTCAATCACAAAAATTCATTCTTTTTTTCCTTCTTTTTATTTCTCTCACATATATTATTATTATGATTTACTAGCAAATACCTTCAAACATTTTATGAGATGCATGCACGCACACGCACACTACTGACACTCATCATCATATCATGTTTGTACTTTTTATTACTTAATGTTCATTGTTTTTGTTGATGGTTGGGAGGATGATGATGACGATGAAAGTGAATAAAGTCATAATAATAATCATATAATAGTATAATGTGATCATATCATAACATAACTTTATATGTTATTATTGCAGAAAAAGTATTAAAAACATTTTTTTGATATTTTTACACGCAAACACCGGAGAGAGGAGCATAATATATAGCTACACGAAGAAGAGGTGAGATGTGATGTGACGAAATAGTAGAAAAACAACAACAACAAAAATTTTGAAATATATAAAATGTGAATAGGACTCAACTCTGTTGTATGTATGTTGAGTGTTTATAATATGCAAGAAGATACAAGATGGGAATTATTGCAAGCTCTACGGTATATCTTGTTAAAAGTAATCATTACCGTCATGCAACACAACAAAATATTATGGATTGACGACGCGACGACGATATGATTGTGATTGCCAATCGAATCCTCTTTTTTGGCACTTGTGCCGCGTCATCATCATCATCATCACATCATATCACAAAATATAGTGTGTGTGTAAAACTAAGTCTATTGTTCATTCATCTTTTTAAAATCTTCAAAAAACATTTTTCTTCTCTTCTTCTTAGTTATTTTTTTTCATAATAAAGAGGAAGCTTGTTGTGTGGCGGTCAATCCTTCTCTTTATTATTATTTTTTTCTTCCTATTCGTTTTCTTGGAGAGGAAAAAAATGTTAGACACATTTCTATAATTTTTCTTCTCTCTTTTTTTCATTAATAATATATATTTATGTTATTCAATACAACTTTTTGTATTTATGTTTGTAACAGCTTTGTACTTTTTTAGCCGCCTTTCTATTATCCAATTCACCACTTTTTTTTCTATTGGCAATGATGATGTATATACAAGACACACACATTCACATAACATACAAAAGTGTTGTAGGTCAAATCCATTTTGCCAATTTGACCTCTTGCTGGTCCTCTTTTTTTTGCTGGCTTGTGAATTCAAAAGAAATATGTGAAAAGGAGAAAAGAGGAAAAAACAGAATGAGCAGAGATATGTGTTGGTAAATGGCTGGTTTTAAAGACACAAGTCTCTCTGTTGATTTGTTGTATTTTTTTTTGCTGTAGACTATAATGAATATGAATATTATGTCTTCATTTTTTCTTCTGGTTTTCATATGACTCGGTGTGTGGTGATGGGATGATGATGATGATGATGATGATGGTATAATTTCAATGAAAGAACAATATTGTAAGTGCAAAAATGCTGACCGTATATTCGGTTAAATGGCTATATTGACGTTCGGAGATTCTAGTGGTTTTTTTTGGCATAGTGCACCTCGGTGTTCTCGGTTGTAATAAAATTATCATTTTGAATGTATTTTTATTCGTCCAAGAGAGGTGCGATGGTCAACTCTTACTGTAGTCATTCTCCCAATAATAACGTGCCTATTCCTTGTTCCGATATCTTAACGTTAAGATTTTTTGCATATCTCACACTGGTACTATTAAACATGGATTTATAAGATATCTACGTCACAAACTAATTACACAAGTTGAAGAAAAATAAATAGAGACGTTGAAATTTTAAACGTTTTGTTGCTTGTACCTACTTTTTAAGCGAAATTCCATTTGAAGTAATTCAATTGTGACAAGAAATTCAAAAAATGATTCAATTTAACAATACACATATATTTTTATTGTAAAAAGTATATAATTCAATTGTTTAAGAAGGAAGTAACTTGAATAAAAAAAATTGTTACAAAAAGAATTGAACTGATTGTTATCGACGGGGATTTGATCAATCATCATCAAATCTTTTTTCAAAGAAACATTTTTGAATGGCAGGCGGAGTTACTTAAGGCTTTTTATTTTTTTACACTATTATTATTATTATTTTATGTGTATTGTATGGTTTTGTCGTGTTATAAATTGTGCAAGTATATAATGCATACACATGTATCAATTTTATGCATGAAAAAATTCCGTGTTAAAAAATCAGCAGTAATTTAACTTTTTGCCAAAAAAATACGCACCCGTTTTGGATATTGAATGGAATAATTTTACATCTGATAAATAAATTATGAATTCAATTTTTTTGCGTAATGATTTAATGCGAGTCTCAAGGGAAGGGAAATGTCGTAATAATCCACACAGAGTACGGTATAGTACTTTAAACTGACTGTGTTTCAAATTTTAAATTGAATTATTAAAAAATAAATAAAATAAAAGCAAACTTTTGTGTATGAATTTTTTTATCGTCCCACATAATATTATAGCCATGTAAATTTAATAATAATAATGATATTTTTAAAAATGTTCATAAATAAATTACACTTGATGACATGTCCTTTGGCTAAAAAAACACTTTAGAAGATAAATATGGTATGATGATGATGTGATGATCTTTAAAAAATGTTAAAGTGCACATTTTATCAAAAAGTTAATTTTTGCAACATGACAGGGTGCGCACAGATGATAAAGATCAATATGCTTATCAAAGTGATATAACTAGTAGGTATATATATATTTTTAAAATATTATTTTTAAAAAATTAGAAAAAAAGGAGCGTGAGAGCGACCACAATAATTCGAGTCTACTTTCTTTAGTTTCACTCCATTCCTCAGTTCTCGAATTACTTGTACCCATAATCGTGCCTGAAAACGAGTCACGACACACAAAAATATTATATATCTCTTGTTAAAAATGAAGAAATTCAAATAAGAAAATATAACATAATAATAATAATCTTCACATATTTTATATTAAAAGCTCATTTTAAAACGTTTATATACACATTTTTTTCCAGCACAAAAAAATATTCAACAATTTTTTTTTGCTATGCATGCCGCCATGTCCCAAATGTGACAAGTCATGCCTCATTTCATGTTCATTAGGACACGAAAATTATCATGCTGCTGCGGTCATCTCGAATTTTCTTTTTCTTGATTGCAACACAACAAGAACTAATACTGAATACAAATTTTGGCGATAATATACTAGTTGATGGCGAGATCAAAGGAATAGGGTACCTACCCAGTCATGTAAGAGCAGCTTATCTAAATCAGGGTCGGGGGCATCATTTATCGAGCTGGAAATCCCATGGTGATATCCCCGCGATGAACTTGAGATGAGTTGTTGCGTCCCCTGAGACACTTTCTCGAGAAAACTGGATAATTCTAAAGCCTCGGCGACCAATGCTCGACAGACTGCTTTGTAATGTGAGTCCGCTGCTGCATATCCCTTTTCGCCGTTGTTACTCCCACTGGCATTATTAATTGTCGTCAGCACCGAGCTCACGAGTCGACTTCGGCACAGCTATATAACGTAATCAAAGAGAAAACAAAAAAAATATTCCATACATTTAAAAAAATCTTAATTAAAGAAAAATAAGATGCATATAAATTTTTCATTAAAATAAAAACTTTTCTCATTCACTAATTCACTAATTAAATATTCTTTCAGAATTTGATATTTGCATAAGTAAAAGCACTGTATATATATTACACACATGATAGTATAGTACTAGCGTTAAGTGCCTTTTTCTTTTTCCTCTTTCACCATAAAATTTGTAAGTGCCTTCATCACAAAACGGCCGTTCAACCTTGAGAAAAACGGTAGTAGTTATGTTGAAATCATCATAAAATCATTCATCATTTTTAAAGCGAAAGTACATAACTATGTTAATCACAGTAGTAAAATGTAGTCAAGTGTGTCCACCTCCTTGCATGTGTGTGCAAAATATGTATGTAAGTTTACAATTTTTTTTTCACTTTTTGACATGACCATAATATAATATACCATACATAATGATGCAACTGTCCTAATTTCTCTCCTCTGTGTGTATGCTGTACAAAGAAAGGTTAAGTGCAGTAGACGTCGTACAAATAAAAAAAAGTGGTAGCTATCTCATCACTGCACTGCCTTAAAAGGTGGTAATTTGTTGACAAAGAATTGCTAACTTCATTACTCGCTACTTAATATCCTCATATAAAACACACTCTCTAGAAAACTTTTTTTAAACCCTTTTCACTACTCTCTGCCTTTTTTCATTCAATTCTTGGTCTTTTCACAAAAATCATAATAATAAAATATACATGCCTCAACTTTATCCTTTTACCCTTTTTTCATCCTCATTTTTCAGCAACTATGTTTTACGTTGCAATAAAACTTGAAAGATGCGCATATCTTCATACCTATGCATCCTCTAAATTTACTTCTATAAAAACTTTATTCTCATATGCATGTATGCACGTAGTAAAAGTTCCTTAATGGGATTTATTGTGAAGGTGCTAATGCATGCATGCACCTCGTAGCGAATGGATTAAAAAAAAAGAAAAAAAGTGAAACATGAAATTTAATTGCACGCATTTCCTTTTCTATCACTTTCCATCTTATTCCATCAAAGAAATATTACAGACAAGACTTTCCAGTTTTTGAGAGCGTATATCAAAAAGATAGAGTGAGTGACTCCATTAAAACGAGAGGCCAAAAACAAGAAGAATAAAAGGTGGTGACAATGAGCAGAATGAAACAAACATGTAACAAAAGTGAATGAAGTGACAGATTTTTAGATCAAAAAGCGGCAAAACAAGATGATCATTGAAAGATGAAAAGCAAAAGTATGCACAAAAAAAGTGACAAGATCATTATTACATGAGCAACTACAATACAATATCATTTTTCTCTCTGTTTCTCCAAGAATGGACATATAGCACAAATGGTCGGTTGACCGGTGTAAATCTTTTTTTTTTGATGTTTTGGATTGGTATGGAATGAATGAAAACAGGTACACATTAAAAGAGGAGGAGGAGGAGGAGAAAGAGGGGAAGAAGATTACTTTGTGCTGCATTATTATTACATGCCGAGTAATATGTAGGTGTTGAGGTGTTGTTTGAATTGAATTTTGTTTTGAGGAGCAGCAGCGAGCAAAAACTTTCATCAAAGACAAAACTATTAATTTATTTGATCAGTGAACACCGACGACACATATGCATACCGCCGCCTCTATATAATGTATGGCAGAGCCGACAAAGGTTTGAACGCATAAAAGTTTCAAAATTGTAATAAAAATTGTAACGATCATTATTATGATAACTTTAAGGGCTAATGATGATATGATGCTATGTAATGATGATGATCACACAATTGTGTTAAGCCGCACACGAGGCAACTCACGTGTTTATTGTGTGGACAGGATAGTACACAGCAAAAACGGATGAGGATTAAAAGTGTTTCATTCAAAAACTCATACAAATAAAATAATAATAATAATGATGCAAGTGAACACAAAGAAGAGCAAAAAAAGATGACAGAAAAGAGAAGAAGAAAAAAAACTTTCAAAAGTGTAATAATAAAAGACATCGAGTGAGAAAAGAGTAGCATATTAATAAATGATGGAGAAAACGTAAGACACCATTAACATGCTTTGTTGTTGATATTTATACACAAAATATGTTATTGTGTTGTTGATTTTGTGGCTGAAAAGGATGATGTTTCGGGAAAATTCTTAAAATAAATTTTTCGAGTTTCTTTTGATAACTTTTGAATAATCGCATCTCAATATGTGTGTACACGATAATTATCTTGATAATAATAATTATTCAAGCAAGATGAATAATAATAATAATATGTTGGGTTTTTTGGCAGACGATCCTAACCAAAAGCAGAACCTACCCGAACCAAACCCATAATATAATGACCGCTATTATTGTAATAATAAAATGTATTTTTAGGTTTTACACATAAATATACTTACTACCTAACTTTATACTTAGATCCCAGATACATATACCTATGCACACATAAAGTCGTAATAAGTCGTCACATAAGTCTATATTTTTTGGCTGTCTTGTTAAGTAAATAGGCATATCATTATAATAATAGTGTGTAGTACAGTACAAACTGGCGCATTGTTATGTAGTTTATTATGAATCTCTTTCATTTTTCTACTCATATTTATGTGTACATGTATAAATAAGTATAAAACCAGTATTTTCCTTTTGAGCTAAGTATTAATAAATTTACAAATAAAGGATTGTAATAGAGTGTCCATCTTTTTTCCCCTTTTCCAGTCATCCTTGTCACATAAACTACTCTAATCTGCCAGTCACATGGGAAAAAAGGAGTGATATGAAAACAAACAATTAGTATTACTGAACATTGCAGTAATAGTACAAGTGCATAATATACATCATCATCATCTCGTCTAGTGTAACAGTGAACATGTAATATATATTTATGCATAATAATTATGTACAGTTGCATATTGCACATATAACTTTTATCATCATCAAAAAATCATTCGGGATAATTTTTTTTCTTGAAAGGCAAATTTATTTTAGGAGAAGTGCATAGTAGTGAAGTGTAGAGTAGAGAAACCGTTTTTTGCTCATTTATTCACTCCCATTCACAAAGTAATATAAAGTAGTAAAAAATATTGTTAAGGTTAATTTATGGATTTTGTGGCAGGAGCAGGAGTCCTTTTTGTGTGGAGTCCAATTACTGGTGCATTATTGGCAAGAAGGGTTTAATATAAATAATGGTAGCTGAAAATATAGATGATATAGTAGTTCCCTACCACCAGCACTATCACCATTACAGCAACCACAGAGGAACATGAGAAAAAGGGTTGATGAGTAAAGCAAAGAAGAGAGAGATTCAAGCAAAGTTTAAGTTTAAACCAAAAACGTAACCAAAAACCATTACCATTGCCAAGAATGTTTGTTGGTGGTGATGATGATAATATGCAAACAATGTACATTGTACAGTTTAGGAAAATGAGAATGGTTGATGGTTAAAATGGCATAATATATAATGCATGTGGTAGTAGTGAGTGAGTATGAACGGGTAATAATAATCAAATCAGACCAAAGGCACCAGTTAACCTTGGAACTTTATCGCATAAACTAACTGCAGAGAAGAGAGCAAGTCTCAATAGTAGTCTGCTTGTTTCATGAAAGAAGTAGTAGAGTAGTAGTAGTAGCATGACAACAAACAACAACAACAAAACAACAATGCCTACACAAATCAATATAAAAGTACAATTTAAGCTTTTATGGTGATTGTAATGATGATATGTTGAGTATAGTAGATAGAAAGGGAGCATAATAGAGAGAGAGAGAAGCGAGATGAGATGAGATAATGCCTACGTAATAATAAAGTACTTTTGGTAGTAATCTCGGATTTTGTTTGGCTCAGATAACTACTACATACATATGCATACAGTGGTGGTAATCACAATCAGGAAGATAAGAGAAGACGAACAAATAAGAACATTTTCGCTATTAGTGCTTTTGCTTAACCTTTAAAATCTTAAATTACTACTTTTGTTGTGTGTGCATGTCTTCTTGTTGTACTTGGCCTATCGATTACACTGATGATGATGATGACGAACCAAAATCAAAATGAATTTTTGTTCTTTCTTGTTTCTCCTCTCTCTCTCTCTCTGCATTGCAGCAGTTGAATGTACTCGTTTCCTCAAGAAAGAACTTTTAAGTCAATCTAATATATAGGTAGGTATAATAGTAAATGAGTATGCATATAAATATTTTACTTTGCCCAGTGGTAGATCTGGTGGTGGTGGATAAATGGCCAAAATTAATGAATGGATACAAGTTATCGTCGTTAATTTGATATTTAAAATCCCATTAGCGTTCTTTCTTCAAACAAATGCGGTGTTCTTGAGAAAAATGAGATTTAGTAGGTAGTAATTAATATGCATAATATCAATATGCATATGTATACGTATACAAATACCCCATATATAATATAAATGATTATAATTGTAATCCTTTCTTCTTTATTAGTTCAATTGTCTTTCAAAGGTCGTCTTCATCGTCGCCGTCGTCGTCGTGTAGGATGAATGATTTGATTTTGATTAATCCAAATAAAATTAAACTTTTTTCTTTATGCATTCATACAACAACTAATCTTATTAATTTATACAATTATTGTTCAAAAAAAGAGACAAATGAAAAATTCGTGTGATTGGTGACCCTCAACCTTTAACAGCCGCCAATGTACATTTATCACGAAAAACTGGTAGTCAAAAAGGGAAATTTTTCATGTACTTTTCGTGGCATAATTTTTGTGTTTCATTTTGTTATACATATTTTATTATCCTTATAATTCTCTCAGCTGTACCAAAAATTAGCATGTATATTCACGTTATGCAAAAGAGCGGAAGAAGGAGGGAAAAAAATCAGTTCCTCGTTCTTGTCCATATCGATCCAAATTTTTCTTTTGTACTCACATTTGTTCCGCAATAGCCATAATAATATACATACACATATACTTCCACAATTACACTCCATAAATAAAAAGTGTACGCATAATATTTTTTTCAACTCACATTCTGCATCATAATAATACATTTTTCTAGTGACGATGATGATTGTGTGACCACCTACTTGAACACATTGATCATGATGATGATGATGATTATGACATGATAGGTTGATGGCTTGACAAGAGGCAGAAGTATATTCAGTAGTGCAATAAATATAACATGCTATATCATCTCACTCAATCAGTGTGAGCATCAGAGTGCCGCCGTCTCCGTCGTCTTGTTGTAAAACAGCAAACAACAATGCTCTCTGCTGCAAAAGCCTGCACCAAAAAAAAAGAATTTTTGCAAACATCAAGGCTTACCTTGCACCTTGCCAAATGTAAATCAGATGTGTACAAAAATAGGTACACATAATACTATTATTATTACACATGTACATACTACACAGAAAAGAAACATGTTGTGTAAAAATGCAACAAAAGCCTAAAGATTGCATTTTTCTTTAGCTTTATCTCTTTTTCTGTGATATTCGTAATATTTGTGAGCTCTGTGATTTGGTTTCTCTTAATCCTGTATACTTTGCGAATTGTATTATTTTATTGATTTTACGTAGAACCGTGTCTCATACCTATACTCATGAAGTACATTTCACATCGTCTATCAAGGAGCATTTCGGCCTTCAACTTAATCAAACTTGTATTGAAGCTGTCAAAAATGCAGTTTAGACAATAATGCAAATGCAATCAGAGTCACCATTTTTTTTACTAAACATAAATACCTACCTACCAAACCTTACTCCCTTGTTGGCATCATGTTTCATTTAGATATATACAAATATACATATTTTTTCCTAAATCATATGTAAACCATTCATTCATAAATACCGTAAACACATCACACACACTGAGGAAAATGGCAATAATAATGACAATTTTTATAGTTCCTACAAAATTTATTGCATTCATTTATTTCCTTTGATGAGTCTTCCTTCTTTGTTTAGATTGTAGATGTAGTAAAAAAACGTCATAAAACGGCAAACGAGTCTGGGCATAAGCATTTTTTCAATTATGAATGTATGTATGTTCATGTTCGAAACTTTTGCAAGTATGCAATGTACATAATATGCATCTTGATACTTTAAAAAAAATATTTATGTCTGTTTGATTTAATGTCTTGTTTCATTATGTGAATAAGTGCGCATGTTAACAAATTGGCTGGTTCAGAGTGACAATAGCATACACAATCAGTGTTGTTACTTGGTATATTATTCGGATGTACTAAAGTTGTGTGTATTTATTTATGTATTTATTTATGTATTCCGTTTCTTCAAAGGAAGGAATCTAACAATTCCCGTGCATTTGTACTTGTTACTTGAACAGGATGACAGTGAATTCACGCTCATTGAACCCCACCTTAAACCACCCCACAAAAATATAAAAAATATAATCTGAGTCTCTGCTATTCTCTGACTGACTGATGATGAACTTGAACTGTCTATAAAATGGCCATTGATTTTGTTCATGTCACAACAATAGTAATTTAAGACCTCCCAGTGTTGAGTAAAAAATTAATTAATTATGGTTACAAACAAGCAGGGAGAGATAAAAAAAAAACATTTTAAACATTTACCTAGTTTACTATTATGGTATTGTATACAAGCCAGTTCTCCCTCCGCTGCGGCTGCTGCACCAAATTTCTAAAGCCAACTCACTTGTCAATCTGGTTGTTTTTTTGTGATAGTGTGTGTGTATGATTTTTTCATTTATGATTTTTTGCCTTGTATGGAACCCAAGAGAGGAGGGAACATTTTAAAATATATATAACTGACTGACTTGTTGAGTGACTTAACAATAACAACGCATAGTATTCAAAATCAAGGACCCACTGAAAAAAACTATGATGATGATGATAATTATTATGATGATGATATGACGATGAGGAGGAACGAACGATAGTAGTAATGATTATTAGGCAATGATGTGTGGTCAATCGACTTGATATTTCGTGAGCATGCATTGTGATTGTGTGTGTGTGTACTACTTAGGTATTCCCATATGTTCTCATTGTCAAGATATTATGTGTATTTATATACCAGTAATAATCTGCAAAGCAGTAAATTGCTGTCATTCATTATAACACACACACACACACACACAAAAAAACAGCCTGATCCATATCGTCATTAAAAGTACACCTAATAAACAACCTTACTCATTTCAACTCATCATAAAAAAATATATCATAAATATCTCTCAGCTCCTTTTGCTACACGGTCTACTCCCATACTACTACTCCCATTCAATTCAATTCTGTTTTTCCTGGTCCCTCTATTCTTTAGTTCATGTTACATGACTAAACCACAATGCAAGAAATATTTATTTAAAAAAAACTTTAATCTAGTATCCGACCATCCCTCTCCTCCTTCAACTCAATTCATCTCCTCAAAAAAATGGACATATCTAACCATCAAACAATGACAATGGTCAAGTTTTTGTATTTTTTCTGCACTATTGTCGTCAACAACACCACACTACTTCACAATCGCAAATACTCACTGCCTTTTTGCTCATGTTAATGTTTTAATATTTACTATTTAGTGTACATTTAAATGCACTGTGCTTCATTAATTTATTATTACTAGTTATAAATGCACGTCACCCTTCAACATGTTGATGATTGTGTATGTATGTAGCTGTGTCCCTCTCACTGGAGGCGGAAGTTAATTTATGCATGCATAATCATAATGTAATGTACGTTCTCATGTAATAAAATAAATAATAGTACACATCCACCACCATGTTTTTGTGTTTTAACTATGCAGTAATCTGTAAATGACTCTGTGAGTATGTAAATTAAATGAGTACAAAGTAGAACACTATTCATTATCATTCTTTAACTAACCATGTGCGATGCAAATGCATTGGCGTTGCCTTTAATGCTGATGCTGCCATGCTGCTCATTTCCAAACAATACAATGTCTCCTTTTAAATTAGTCATGTGAGCGTGTGTGTGTGTTGTGTTGTGTTTGTGACTGCGCATTGTGCTCACGTAATAATCCCAATCAAGTCTAAAGGGTACCCGATACCTTAATGTTGTGTTTTGTTTTGTTTGTGCTTGTGCTTGTATATTGGTAATGGTAATGTATACTTTATTAAACTGACTCCTTGCCAATTTCCAGATGGCTACTCTAGCTGAACCTGATTGTAATGATGATTATGAGAGACAGCCGAGGAGGAGAGAGAGAGAGAGGACTCACTTGCGAGTCGCAAGTTGCGACGCTGCTGCTGTTGCTGTTATTTTTATTTTTTTATTCTTGCCTACAAGCATGCTTTTTACATACATCCATTCTCATTTATTCACTTTAAATGAATAATAAAATATCTACAACTGATTTACTTTTATACTTACTTCTACTACTAAATGTACATGTAATCTAATCATTCCATAATAATTATTATAAAACCAAAACTCACTCTTGACTCATTTATTATCAGGTTTTTGCCTTTGTGATGCTGCTCGTGTTTCTTTTAAAGATTCGCTCGGGGACTCGATTGATGACATGCTACAGACAGAATAGTACTTCTTTTTTTGTTTTTTCTTTTAATTGAATAATATGTACAATGAAATGGACAAATAATTGGGATAGATGGGATCGTTTTTCTTTTTTCTCTATTTCTTTTCAGATAGATAGAGTGATACACAATTAGGCCTACTAAAAACGAACTGTTGTTGTTTTCTTATGCTAAAACGCTATATAATATGTTTTGTGTTTAGATCGTAATAAGAATATTATTAGTGGTTGCTGCTGCTGTTGGTGCTGTTGTTATTAACCAAGAGATTGAGTGCATGCCAAATTGCCAAAAAGAAGTTGGGCTATTTTGTTATTCATCCTGTAAAAAAAAGATAATGCCATTTTTTTTACCTCCCGACTTCACTGCCAGCAATGTGACCCGTCAGCAGCACCATAGCAGTTTAGGAGGAGCACATTTTTACAAGTATAGACAGACATGATGATGATGATAATGGTGACGGTGATCATTCATCAATTTGTGATAAATATAATATAGGCACTTACGTAGACACACATAAACTGCATATAAAATACATGCTATTAAAGATGTGTTTTTTGTTGTTTATCATCTTGTTTTGCTTCCTTTTTTTCTTTGTATCTTGGCGGAATTCTCAGGTTTTTTTTTGTACTTTGAGGGCAGAGCGCAAAGATTATGGATATTTTTTTTGTGGAGGAGGAGGAGGATGATGGAATGAAAATTAATGATGATCATAATCATGCGTGGTCATACTTGTCTACATTTTACAAATTATTTTTCGCAACATTGATTAGTTTAATTGGATAGTTTGATAAGGAGGAGAAAACAAGAAAAAAATCAGTCATGTAATGAAATATTTTAGCTTGATTTGATAATAGCATCCCGCGCACGCTCACCTCCTTTTAATCTATTTTTTCCACAAAAAAAAATTGACTATGATTTGTAGTTTGGATATGGTAAATTAAAATAAATTGCCTTTGAGGTAAATTAATATGATATTTTTTTGTGCTTTACCCATTTTACATATAAATTATATTTTATGCTTGAAATAAAAAATTATAAACTACAATATTTTTGGCTGGAGTGCCATAAAAAAGTATATAAGTATATAGTTTGTTACCTCTAAAATACTTTCAAAGTTAAATGCGCGATTTCCCATACGGTCGTCATCTGAATCTCCGGAATCCCTCTCGATGCCTTCGTCGTCTGTTTCTGGACGCTCTGCGTTTTCGTCTGCAAACAAAGAGAGATGAAAATTATTACATTTTAATAATAACATGTCATGTCTCTCCATAAAAAAATAATATCTTTTTGTTATGCTTGAAGCCATCTTATCAAAGAAAGGAGAAGCAAACAAGAAGGAGAAGAAATATTAAAATAAATTGTATAAAACTGTCAAAATTCCGCACGACGCCTCCATCAAAAGCGACAATTTTATCCATTTTTTTACTGACACTTTGTAATGTGTAAAATGACACCACAACAGTCATATAATAATCATCACCATCATGATGATCAGCATCTATAGAGTAACCATTACTCATTTACTGCTTTTTTGTGAGTCATAAGAAGAAGTACAATTTATTTATTTATTTTGTCACCATTTTGCATTTTATTTGTTTGTAAATGTCCACTTCACGACTTTGTTCATCAGTGACAATGCCCCTGTGCTTGAATGTATGTATTTTATATGTAGTGGAGTGAGCACACTATGGGACATGTCAGGATGTCATAAGCCACATGGTTCTCTCTTCCTAATTGACTGATTGTCAGACAACAAGAAGAAGGAAAAAAAACTTCGTAAATCATCAAGTCTCCCTTTTTTTACACCATTAACCACACTACTCACTCAATTCTTTCGCATATAACATTATAAATATATTCACCTATTAAAAAAGGTCAAATATTTTAAGTAGAAAAAGATACATTTTCTTATTTCAAAAATTCAGAAAATGCAACGATATTATTCAAAAGAAGTAATAAATGAGGAGATATGTATAATATTCTTTATCTCTCTCTGTTCATCCCACTTTATTTTTTTTCTAAAAAGAAAGCCTAGCAAAAAGATTGGACATTATTGTTATCAGCAGACCAGTCAACGACATGGCCATTAACAGGGATTTTTACGTTTCATAAATTATATTGCTTCAAAAAAAGTTTAAAATCTTATTGCCATCGCCTTTTCTTCTGCTGCCGCTTTGCTGCTCCTGGCTACTTTTTGCTATAAACTTTTAATATACCTTACGTAGTAGCTAGTAAATAACATCCACATATACGCACATAATAATATTATTATAGTATATAAATTATATAGGCATATAGCCAATAATGAGGTGCATGCATATATTTCTCATTTGTCATTTTGAGTCAGAGTTACATACTTTGATCATAAATGACCAACCACCACTGCACTACTGCCACTAACCACCACACCGCTCGCGGTCTTCATGATGCTATACCTCTCTCAAACTTCAAATAAACATGAAACCTATAAACAAATTCATCCATCTATCTAAATACCTATCTATAATAGCTACCTACTTGGCAGTTTTTGCCAAGGTTCGGGAGTTTTTTCTTCTTCTCTATATCCCCATCACCAAACACATACATAAACGGACAGTAGTACTAGCAGTAAAATAATATAATAATCAAGTTTTCTAAATCATCCTCTTCTTAAACTCGCCTCTTCTCTTTCTCTCTCTCTCCACTTTTGCTATTATGTAGGGAGCAGAGACAGGACAGGATTATTTATTGACTTGTGCGCATATACCTTTTTAGAGATCCTACCACCTTACTCCTCGAAATATATAGATACAGCTATTATAAGATTTAAAATAAATAAATATGTCCATTTTAATAGCTCGCGTCAGAATTTTGACCACACAAACAAGATGCAATATTATGTACATATATAGCAATTATCCTGTGCTGTTTATATTAAACAGCAACAACAACAACCTGCAACTTTATTAACAAGGTGTACTAATTGAGCTCTAATCTCATCAACACTCATATCATCGCCATATTATACTACATACAGTTATCATAGCTGAATTAAGTTTGAGACAGTTTTTTAAAATATCTTCTCTTATTCTAATGTCTTAAGCAAGTTTTAATGAGAGCTAATCAGGAGCAAAACTGTATTTATTAACTTGTTGACTAGGATAAGGATAGTTGAAAAAAAGAGTGCAGAAGAAAAAAACCAGACGCAAGCACACAAGAACAACAACACGTGCCATTAGCATATTCGCATCATCATTTAAAAGAAAACTAATCTATTTAAACTACTCCTGCTGCACAAAGCCAAGCCTACCTGTCATACAAAAAAAATACTCACGCACTCATTCATCAGTTTAGAGTAAAAGAAACATGAGCATACTACAACAAACGTAATTATAATTTTTTTTAAACTTGCCAACCATCAGCAGCAGCAGCGGCACTTATCTCTCAGGATATATAAGTATATGATAAGTGAAATGACCAGTAATAAAAATTACTCATTTTGATGTATCCTTTTTTTCGCTTTTTTCACGTCTTCTTCTTCTTTTTGTCTTGTGTGTTATTCCATCATATTGAATAAAATTGTAATAATATGACAAGCAATCAACAAAGCCAACAAAAAATTTGTAGGAAAAAATATTACAAATACAAACACAAACAGGAAACGGTAATTTGGCAAAAAAATATTCATGTATCCTTCAACGAGTGATTATGTATATGACCATGTAGATAATATATTTTTCTGATGCAGTCACTGCAATTTGTTAAAGTGCAACCCTCATTACCATCAGCCTCATCTCCATCATCCTCACATTTTTTGAGAACATATACGACAAAAAACCCATGTCAGAAGAACAATACGCGTTGCTGCTGCTGCGGTATAATGTCCAATTCAAAATGAAAGAAAATTTTTAAATCCTGCTATCATGACTTTTCCTTTAAAATTGATGATGACGATGATGATGATGAAACTTATGTGAGCATATATAAGAACATACCAAGCGAGAAACTCTCTGACCATTTGTAATAGTTTTGAAGAAGCAGTGAGGACTGAAAAGGGAGTAGTCACCTCAACTGTGTGGATGTGGTGGTGGTAGTAGAAAAAAAAGTGAATTTTTCGAGGATATTAAAGCGAAAATGGTTACGTTAAAGTTTCACTCATACGTATCATACTTGTGTGTGTGCCCGTTTGCAAAAGCATCTTAATAAATTTTATGCTAATCTCCTGGCAAAAAGGAATTTTTCAGTAGGAAGAATGCATTTGTTTTGTTATCTATGCGTCTCTGCGTCTCTACATAATATTATGTGTCGTAGTAGAAGAATATACATATATATAAGTGCAAGTTTATGTGATGATTGAGATAGCAATAATAAGAGAAAAGAAAATATGTGCAATGATGAAGTAGCAGCTTTATGATAGATGCCTATATATTAATACTGGTATATAGTCTGTAAGGAGCATGTACATATGTATATATCTTAGTCTGGCAATCTTCAAATAGGAATAACAGACAGTTAGAAGCTTTTTAATAATATTATTTTATATAAGGATGATGATGATGATGATTATGATGATTGCGATGAGTTTTTTGTGTGAAATGAGATTGAATTGCATTATTTCAGGTGAGCATTTTTATTATTGCATTCCATCCAAAAGGGAAATAAAAATTTCCCCCTATTCATTCACGCATGCAACGAAATTTTATATATATTTATTTAAGTTGTCGTCGTCATCAAAATCACACCATCATCGCCACACGTTTTTTAAATTCTGTGATACCCCTCCCCCCTACATTCCAATAAAGCACACATGTACACACACACCTGTGTAATAATAATATGCATGTATTTTATCTTCCTCCTTGGCTGAAATAAGCATTCAGCCTCTCTGCGAGACTATGTCTAGTCACTCGGAATTACACTCATATTTTTAATCAGATGTGTCGGGCAATTATGTAGCTTACGTGCGTGCGTGTGTGTAAGTGTATTTATGTATGTATATAATATGTATGAAAGAAGTAGGCATGTATAAAATTACCGAAATCATTTTTTTTCAAAGAAATGCAAGCCAGTTTACTGCATAATAACAATAATCGAGGTATTTTGCAGCAGTTGTTTTTGTTAGTAGAGAACAGGAACACACGCTGGGGGAGAGAGGCGACCATATATACCTACGCATGTCACACAGTCACATCATCAACATAAACAAAAACAGTGCGCATTATTATTACTACAATGACACAATGTATATTATTGTACTACAACTGCTTCACTGCACAGCAATAACCGAAAGTGTTTTTTGTTTTGTTTTTGGTTATGTATATTTTTGTAAGGGATTAAGTTACAAACGAGAATAATCAGATAAAAACTTTCTTCCCAAAAATAACACGAAAAGAAAGTCGTTTAATTCTCTTGCATTATTTTTTTGCAGCAGCAGCAGCAGTAACAAACAACAGAAGATCATTAATAATCTTTATACCTGTATATGCGTAAATGCCTATTAAATATATCTTCATCTTGTCTCAAAAAAATGTCCCGCCTGCTGCACTCTCCTGCGTAGCATATGCCCATAATACACACTCCAACTTGTCAACTAAAATAAATGAATGAAACTGAAAGGCTAACAATAAAGGTGATGATGATGATGATAATCACCAGCACGAGCATATATGTCTGTAGGTATGAAAAACACTAAAATAATGCATTTATATGTATATATACCTACATAAATAATACGTATTTCACACTGATCTCGGATACAAACAATAGGAAAACAACAACCTGGCATCATCATCCTGAATCATCATGACCATTATTTTCAACAAGTGAGCAGGTCCATTGTCCAAAAGATAACAACAACAACAACAAGAAATACTTTATTTTGTCCCACCCACAACCACCACCACCACCACACTTGTACTTACACCTTACCACCAAACAACATACCAAAACATACCTCTTTCAAAAAAAAATTGTAATATATATTTTTTCTTTCATTTTTCTTTCACAAGTTTCCATTTCTACCTTGCATTCTTAAATCACACAGGCAAGCAAGCCGTATAGCGATATCAACTCAGCATGATGAATGTTTGAATGAAAAACCTCTAGCTAATAGTTTTTCTTCATTTTTTTTCTCTCTCAGAAAGTTGTTGCTGTAGATGAGATGAGGATGATAATAATGATCTTCTAAAAATACACCTGCATACATAAATCTGTGTTTTTGTTGTTGTTTGGGGATGATGATGTCGCAGTAAAAGTGCAATTGCACCTGTGTTATTTTGTTTGACTTATAGCTCATGTATGTTTGTATCTCATCTTATGCACGACTCACGACAACACAAAGTCTCTAGTCAGCCAAACTAGAGAAGAA
Source organism: Zhuqinia jingwanae (assembly GCA_027744095.1). Classification (NCBI taxonomy): domain Eukaryota; kingdom Metazoa; phylum Arthropoda; class Collembola; order Entomobryomorpha; family Paronellidae; genus Zhuqinia; species Zhuqinia jingwanae. The sequence goes on from JAHZNC010006212.1 coordinate 25,420, forward strand.
AAAGAAGAAGAAAAAATCTTGAAAAGGATCACTTGAAAAAAGAAAAGAATAATAGAAATTCTCTCTATTTTAGAAAATAACACACGAGTTTCCTTTTTTTCTGTTTCTAATTGTTGTCCTCTACGTCTACGTCTCTTTACCTATGTCTCTCTAGTTTAGTTTTTTTCCTTTTCCCCCAATTTTATCACAAATTTTAAAATCCTATTATTATTATTAATCGTCTTTCAAACTTGAAACTCAAGAGATCTTTGAATGGTATGTAAATACTTCCACACACACACACACACGACGTGCAGAGCTACGACATACCTATATATCGTAAATGAAATTATTTACAAATTAACGTGCTATTATTATAGAAACATGTGTCATTAGTCATTGTTATCTTCTTCTCAATATTGTTGAAAAAACACATCACATTTTTTTAAACAGAGCTTTTGCTTTGCTTTATATTTGCAATGATAATGAAAATAATTGCAGGAAAGCCAAAAAAAATATATAAGAAAATACTTTAAATTGTCACTCTATTTTTCTCTTTTCTTCTTCTCTCGATATGATCTTGTTGAGAGGGAGAATCGATCCCCATGATGCGAGCTTGTTAAGTATTTTTACGTGACGATGCACCTTTCTAATAAAGGATGTCATTTTAATCGACTCAAACAGCTAATCATTAATATCACAATCATCATCATGATCATGAGAGAGAGAATAGCTGAGTAAAAGCCCATCACCTTACATTACCATCATATCATGCTCATAAAAAAGCCTGCAGCTTCTCTCTCTCTCATTCTTTACCACATTCATTCCAAAACATTCATCATCTTTTTTCTTTGCTGGGATATGGGTTGGTGTGGTGCGCACTGTGTGGATTAAATTGACAGACTCACACCTGCATTTTCTCATCTTCATTTCTTATCCTTCTTTTTTATTATTTATGGAAATTTAATAAGAAATTAAGTTATTCATCATCATCATCATGATTGTCATGATCAACACCATCATCGGCTGGTGTGTTTTGTTGTTGTTGCTGTTGCTGTATTATTTTGCTAATAAAGTTGAAATTGAGCGAGGATAATTAAGATGGTATGCAGACAGACACAAGTAACATGTTTTCCCCCTTTTCTCTCTCTCTCTCTCTCTCTTTTCCTTGCTTATTTACTCTCTTTCAGTATTAATATTAAATTGACCCTTTTTGTTGCTTAAAGTTGCTGCAGTGCAATTGTTGTGTTTTTTTGCAATTGGCTAAACAATGTTCATTCATTTTTCCATCTTGATGCATTTAAACAAAATTCTCTATCTTTTTTTATGTTGAATTTTTCATTTTCTCCTCTGAATCAATCTTCTCCCCTTATTTTTCTTCTTGTAGACGGCCACAAAGAGATATAAGGTGTATCAAGCAAAGCAGGAACCAAAAAAACTGCCTAAAATATTTTTATTTTATTTTGCATATAGATTTTTTTTGTATCCTGAGGCTCTCCTCAATAATCCTCAAGCTTATCAATGAACATTTGTCTTCATGTCTCTCTACCTATATCTCAGTCACTTTTCTAAACTCTTCCTGCATTTTCTATTACAAAGGCATATTTTAGTATATATTTTTTCTCTTGTTACTCGACATTGGCATAAAAAATCCACTTTTTTTTTAAAACAGCACGGGTTTGGTTTGCAGTTTCTTTTGTGTGACAATAACTTGTGTGTGTAAAACGCTCTTTTTCAGGGTAGCAAGCTTTAGAAGAAAAAAAAATTGAAAAGAAGAAGAAAAAAACCGCATGGTTTGCACTAGACTATTAGAGACTATCAAAGTAACAAGGTTTCAATTTGGCATATTATTGTCATCATTCATGCTACATTATTACCACTCGAGGGAACCAATAATATTACATACAGATATATGGCAGTTAGTATAATATGATGAGCCCACAAAAGAAGAAGAAGAAGACTGGTTGGTTAGGCCATATAATACTTTTTTATATATCATATTTATCAAGTTATTGCTAAAATCGCAACAACCCCAGCAACACACGCACCAAAACTCAACAATGAAAAAAAAACTGATTGTGTTGCTTATTGTGGTGTGGTTGTGCTTTATGAAGAAATTGATGATGATACACACACACATAAGTACGAAGAAGAAGAAAAAAAATATATTTCGGAGGTACCAAACAAAATATTTAAAAAAAATCTTTATACTTGCTTACAATAATCATAGTCATATCTCAGATCAACATGATCACCAGCAGCACATATTATTATTATTATTATTATTATTATTATTACTATGCCTGGTTCACATACATACTAGAGTCCAATATCATCCCGTCACAATTTTTCATCTTTTCTCCTCTTGTTCAATGTTCATTACTTGCTCAAGGCAATAATAATGAATGACCGATATGGAATCAATGGCAATGGCAATACACACACATATACATTTTTCTGCGTATATATAAAATATATATTCAAGACGGCGATTTTTAAAAAAAATGCTGTTTCGTTCGTCAATGCGAAACACAACAGCAGCACAACACAGCCATAAGCTAATAGAGCTACTAATTTTTTTTTCTCCTCAAAAAATCGTTGTCGTGTTGTTCATATATTGCTCATTATTACTTTTTGTTACCGGTGGTGGTGCTTTACTTTGGCGTGGCATTTATTTGCCATTGGACCGAAAGAAGACAAAGAACAAAAAATAATAATTTTTTCTGTCGATCTGTCGGCAGTAGTAGTAGTTGTTGCTTATGGCTCAATAACAAGACACGCACATTACCTAATTTTTATAGTAGATAGATGATGTCCTCTCTTCTTCTCGAGGTATCCTATATATTATTATTATTCTTATTATATCCTCTTTGTTCACTCTGGCAAAAGTAATGGTATAACAAATGGCTTTTCTCACTGTTCCTAATTCCTGAACAGCTTATACATATACACACGCATATACGTATAGAGGGATAATCCCAATACTAATTATACTTAATACTCCATCCGTATATTATTATTATTACAGTTTTGTGTCGTGTGTCTACTTTCTTCGTAAAATAACAACCAAAAAAAATATGCCGATATATATAATATACACTTGCATATTTATACATAGGAGCCAATCTATACACACCTGAGCACATTCAAACTGTATTGTTCATCATAATTAGTGCTTATTACCGTGAAACAGTGCCCTCAATCCAGAGTAGTACTAACTTAGCAGTGGCGTGTAGTCATTTTTGTACGGATTGGTTGGGTATCAGCAGCAAATACAGCAGCAGTAGATTTGTAGCTTTTGTATAGATTATTTTTTTCACTTGAATGATTCTCGTGTCTCATTTTTACACACTCTCTTCACTTCTTCTTCTCATCCCCTCGTTTTCTTCCTTTTATTTATCTCACTTTTCTTGTGTTATATTATTCTTGTCTTTTGATTGTATAGCATTCATCCTCCTCCTTTTCATGTTAATGATGGTAATGATATGAAGAAGAAGAAGAAGAAGAGAAGAAGGTGATGATGAGAAACTGTTCAAGCTGAAGAAAAAACCAATCAGATAATCATCATGAATGGCAAAGTAAAATTACAATAAATGCTACATATTTTTTCCTCTCCTTCTTTCTTTCTTTCCTTCTTGCTGCTGTATGTATACAAAAATAAATGATATTTTTGTGATGTGTAGTAATGTGTACACCATTACCATTAACAATTCCCTAATTATTGTACACATCATCACATAACTCATGTACATAAATTAACATTTGTTTGTTTTTTCAGCACCAACAACAGCAGAGCAGCAGCATCAACAGCAGCAAAAGATATATCAAAGCTGTTACTCATTTTTTTTAAAGCGACCTAGAATAAAATTACTAAGCACATAAAGTACTGTTGAATGTCATGTGGTCTAGTTTCTTTGACTTATTTTCACCATGTACCAATATACCAAGTCGTAATGTACAAACGACAAAAAAAGAGATTACAGCAGAAAGAGAGGCATAAAATTAATGTGTGGTGCAGTGTGTGCACTTAGAAGAGCAACTCTCAAGTTCAAGAGAAGAAGAAGTGTACTTGCGCAGCACAGATTATTATTTAGTAGCATTATAATTTTTTTTGAAGTGCAGGCAAATAATAAAAATAATAAAATGTGTTTGTGTACACACATGCCTAAAAATGCAATGTAAACATATATACAAACATAAATGCGCATTAGCCGAGCAAAACAGGATGGATGGGAAATGGGAAAAATAAATAGTGAAAATATTATTATGCAAATATTAAAACTGTGCATTTAAAAAAGTCTTTTAGCATCAAACAAAAATAAATGATGATGATGACGATGATGAGAATGATGATGAAGCACAAGAAGACTAGCTAAAAACAAAATTTACAAACAAGTGTGTGTACTGGGATTTGAGACCCAAATTCTATTCCTTTTTAAACGTTTTAAAAGTAACAAGGCAACAAGTAGAGGGAGAGACACACTTCTTTTGACTTTTATAAATCAGTACAAAAAAAATTATTATCATGATTCATGATGATACCACCACCAACTTTTCCCACACATTCACGGAAGAAGTTTTTTTTGCTGTCGATCATGGCCGTTCTAGGCTAAAGTAGTTAGTTATATGCATATTATATTATGCAGCAACACAGAAAGATGGGATGTTAATAAATTTTAATGAGAACATATATTTATACACCATCAACACAAGCATATATATACATATGCTCTCCTGCTAACAACTCCTTCAGTCAACCAAATAAATCACTGCACAAAATAACGTATTACTAAACTACATCAATGTCATGTCAGAGTGGCAGGATGCCTACTATTTTTTGTTGTTGTTGTTATTTTTCTTCTTCAAAATAAAATAGTGGAGTAGTAGTGCAAATAGGTATTGTACATATCTCCTTTTATTGCAAAAAGCGCCTCCACAATTTAAAGCGTTGAAATTTTTAGTGGGATATCGGTAACAATAATAATAATAATAATAATGATGATGCATGATTCTAAAATTGGCCAAGTTGACGTCAATGAAGAAAAGGCGACTTTATGTACGATACATACTACAATGGATCTCTTCTTGAATAATTTTTTTTAGTGGCTCCTCTAGTCATGGTGGTGGTGGTGTATGTAGTGGTAAAAATCTGTTTTTGTTGTAGTATGACTTTGTGAATTGTCGTGGGACTACGGAAAAGAATAGGAACAGAAAAAAGTAGGAGCAAAACTGTAATAAGCGTATTATAATTTCTTTTTCAAAAAGGCATTTTTTGCATACATATTTTTTGCCTTGTTTTGTACCGAGCGCATTGTGAATAGAAAGCTAGTATATCATGTCAAATCTGAGCCTCTACCAAAAAAACACGTAAATCTCTGTCACAAACAATAAACATCATCATCATGCACTTTCAGTCATTCAATTTATTTTTTGGCTAGTTCCGTTTCTATTTTTCTTCATTAGAAATATTACCTATATCCATATCCTGTATACAATTTTTTGCGGATGTAGTAAACAAAATTATGAATAAGCTTCATCATCATCAAAATAATAATAAAATAATGCAATCTTAACTTTGAATTTTTGAAGGCGAAATAATAAGAGCCATAAATTCATTATCCGCCGCGTAGCTTATTATTATCATCATCGTCATATATCCTAGCAGACATAGACAGACGTTAGACGTGCTGACATGCAGCAGAAGAAGAGAAGAGAAAAAAACAAGAAGAAGGAATGTCAGAATAAAATAGACAACCTTTTTTTCTCTAAAGTAAAGACTGCTCACGAATATTTTTTTTTAAATATGCTATACAATTCATCTCATCATCAACACCACCACCTGTTCAGTTCATCAGCACAGATTTTTAGTTGATTACTCTATATTTTTGTTTAAAACACCGAATCTTGGCGAACAATAATCGCCGTTGTCCGTCCTCATCGTCGTCGTCGTCCTTGTCGTGAGATATATTAACGAAAATGAGTGATATGAAAACAAATAATAATAAAAAATTCATAACAAAAGGAGTTTCAACTTTCTCCAAAAACAAACGTCATCATCATCATACCTATTATTATATAGCATTTTGGATATGCTGTGATGTTGTATGTAGGTACCTATACTTTTTTTACATGGAGCACGAGTACAAGAGAGAGAAAAATCTGATCGATAATAATTTTGGCCTAATTAAATTTTCGAATCGGGCAGTGCTGCCATTTTCAAAACGTGTGTCTGCTGGCTACTCTTTTTTGTTGAAATGTATGTGCGCAGACAATAATCAGTGAGAACGTCATCATTATTCTTATATGTACGGTTATTATGATGAATTGATATTGAAGATCATCATCAAACCAAACATTTTTTTTTGCTGTGGTCATCGTCATAGCCAAAAATATATATATAATAATTTCTTTCTTTTTTTGGCTTGACTTTTCATATCCGTAAGACAAGAAGAGAGAGAGAGAGAGAGAGAGAGGGTTATATAGCATACACATATATATTACCTCTCTGTATAAAATCTGAAGTCTTAAATCTGTGAAGAAAACACTGTCGTCGTCCTATGATGATGATGGGGTTGACTTGACTTGCCTATCTGCCTGTCCCATCATCCATCCACTTTACTTTTGTTGTGTCTGCAAGAGCTCTGCTGACACAGTGCATCACTTGTCAATGGAAACAATAGCTTTTATATTGCGAGTGGTTCAAAATGTAAGACTTGTTTAAAGACTCTCTCATCTTATAACCATTGATACATCATCCAATATAATGATGATATCTACATATCTTTTTACTCTCCACTACTACCACTATTACAACAACGATGAAACTTTTAAACTCTAGCATACATGCATATTCAAATTTACTACCACACGGCGTATATTTGAAAAAAAAAACTGAATGAATGAATGAATGATTGACAACAAGTGACGAACAACAAAAAGACAAGTTACATTATAATATCCTCTTTTTTTATCGCGATTGTACAAGTCATATACCTACACTCCACCACCACCACAGTGCTCAAGTTTTGTTTCTTCTTCGTCATTTCCGTTGGATCGTTAATGGTCAGTTTTACAACAAAAGTATATAAGGTAAGCCCTGTTACACACACACACTTGATACTCAATGACTTTGACTCCATAGACGGTATGGCTATCACATTGATGGTAATGATGATTGTACTGACCCATTCAGCAACAAAAAAAGTATCACAATCAAATCACAAGACAAAAAAAAAGTCAGAGAAAAGAGGAACACAACAACAATACTTAATATACTTACTCTCTCTCTCCTCATCTTCATCATCAACGACGACGACTTTTAAACAAAAAAAGTTTCTTTTTAAACCAAAAACACGATTTTTTGTGTAAAGTTTTATTTAGTCGAAAGGAAGACCATTATATATTTTTAGGAGAAAAAAGAGTGACTGACTGACTGCTAGCTCATCGTCCTCATCATCATCATCATCATAATATACAAAATACAAATAACGTGTGTCAAGCACGCCTCCAACATGCAATTTTATTTGGGATTTTATAAGAAAAATCTTTTTTTGGTGGTGGTTAATGGTGGCAGTATGTAAATGCATTTTTTTGGGATCTTGTTCTTTTGACTTAGTGTACTATGCATAAAATTACCATATTATGTGTGTGTGCTGCTTTTATGGTTCACCTTTTGTGTTTTTTTTTTCAGGAAAAAATAAAAAGAAGAGTAACTGTAATACTTTTTGTGTTCCTTTTTTCTTTTCTTTTTGAACAAAATAAAAGTGTGAACAAAAACGTGTGTAGTTTTCACTTCTCTCTATAGTCCAAAGTCCTCATCCTATTATGATTACTTACTTTATTTACTACACCACTTTATTGTTGTGAAGTTTATATTGTTCCGTTGTTGTTGTTGCCGTTGTTGTTATTTTTATAGATGCACCTGAAATTTTACTTCCACGCATAATTGCACATACTTACATGTGTTTTTAGGGTCAAGGGCCGTAACCTGGCATTTAGGTACAGACAATAATAAGGTACCTATATATTATTCAAATAGGCATATACTTTATGTATCCTGGGAAATTGTTAATACTTTTCTTCTTTTTTGCCCATTATTATTCTTGTTCGATAAACTGTCACTTATTTAACAGGTTAATCTCAATCTGTATCAGTGTATAGCCTTCTTTTATTATTATTTGATGCAATATTGTTTTGTTCTGGTACTTGAAACAATATATCTAGAATTTTTGAAAAGTTTGAGATGAGATGAAGGATCATTATGACAGGTGTGTAACATATCGTGTGAGTGAGTACATGAGGAAGGTGAAGAAAAAAACCGTGATTTTATACTTGCTTCCAAATTTAGATACTCTTAATGTTATGGTGCAAGGTACACCCATAAAAATATTCTGATAGTAGCAAGTAATATGAAAGCATGTTACATATTACGTACACAAGGATTGAATATCTATTAGCTATACTGTAATATTGAGATACATTGATTTGATATATGTCTGCTGTTATTGTTTCTGTTTCACGAAATAACGTGAGCATAAAACACACCTTTTTTGTGACATGGCTTTATGTATGTTGTGTGCGTGAGACGTGTGAGGTGGTAGGGATGGTGGTGTTGATATAAAAACTTATTTTTTTCTCAGATGCTCTTTTTATTATTTGAGTTAAAAATGACCCTGTAAGTACGTGCAATACACATTATTGTTTGAGTTACATTAATAAAGTGTGTGAGTGTGAGAGAGACCTACAGGCTAGAAGTGAAGCAAAAAATAATAATAACAATAATAATAGTGCATATGCTGCTGCTGCAAAAATAAAATACTAAATTTTAATGGCGATGATGATAATTTTTTTTTGTTATATAAAAAAAAAGGTTTGTAAATATGAATGAATGTGTGCCCTGATTAGCAGCAAACATGGTTTTAATGCTTCGCTAATGTGTCTACTTATTTGCATGCTTAAAATTCATTTTTTTATAAATGCCATAATAATAATCCCTAATTAGTCATTAAAATACGTTAAAAAAACTTGCTTTGAGAGTTGAAAGACTCTCTCAGCATTATATAGTATTATTTTATTTTATTTTGTGTGTAATAATAATTAATGTAATAAAAAAAATAATAGAAAATAAAGTGATGTGCTACTATTACATGTATATAAATGTGTATACAAAGTTGCTAATGTGCATAAAGCACGCATGCATAATAATAATGATAAGTTTATTTTTGTTTGTTTATTTGCTGCATATTACATACATATTATACATATTTTGCACATTGTTAGATAACACAACCAAAAAGTGATACAGTAATCCCATTAAGTGTACATATGTTTTACACAAAAAATGACTTAAGAATTGGAGCTTGGCTTTTTTAACTTTATAACGACTTAATAGAA
>JAHZNC010006213.1:0-12090 GCA_027744095.1 Zhuqinia jingwanae
TGTTGCACTATCCTCAAGTACCAACTCAGATAATAATTTTTGCATCGTCAAAATCATTCAAAAATTATTATTACAGAATGAGAGCAAAAAATATTTCTGAAGCGTTCAAATCACTCAAATATTTCAGAAATATGAGTGATTATCTCTCTACTACTATACTCTACTCTATGCAGACAAAAATCTCTCGATTGCTATCTCTCGGTTAAAAACAGGTGGTTCTTCCGTCTGGTCTGCGAGAGTTTATAGCATTAGAGAGTTACATAGCAGAAGCAGATACACCTTGCCGCAAATGGGTATGTGTATTTTACGTTAGTGTACATCATACTTGTGCTGTTTACTTGCTCATAGCTTACCAAAATACCAACATGTGACATAACTACACGTATCTACACACAGATTGATTCGTCGTCCACAATATGCACTCCACATAGTCCACATAGTATATATCATCAATATCATCATCATCATCTGTGCTCTGTGTGTACTTGTTGAATATTCTGAGAAGTTTACAAAAATCTTAAAATCGTCATCATCCTGTTTCTTATACTTGTGTTGGGTCATCCTGCTTGAGTCAACATAATAAGCTTTGTATATGAATGAGTGGTTTTCATAAATCCCTACCCCGTACACGCTTAGGCTAGCCTGTGAGTGAACTTAATCGTGACTACTTTTCATTAGTGCGTGAACGCAGCGTACACACATTACACATATTTGCAAGTGCAAAGTTGGTATTTAATATAATTAAAAATATGTACGGCCAAATTTCAAAAATTTATTCCTAAGTAAATTCATCATTGAGTACAGCGAAAAGTTTGGTACTGTTTGGGAGATAGTGATGTCATTTGACAGAGAGGGTGTGATTATTTTTGTTGAGTTTGAATGACTCATAATTTGATGACACCACTGTCAACTCCAGTTACGATATTATAGTGTAGTTTTGTGAAGTTGGGATTGCGATCGTGCTCCTACATCTGTGCAAAAACGGGACTACTTGAGTAATTTTTTGTCGAATATTCAACTACATAAAAGATGGCATTAGGTCACGACATGGAACAGCCAACGGCCATTTCAGCAACGGGTCATGTACCCATGCTCAAATGGGATCCACATAATATTGAAATACGTACTAGATCAGTGGAAATGGCTCTTGAACCCCTTGTTACGAAGGTAAGCTAACAAACTGCTTGTTACTGAAACGCATTTTATAAAAATTCCATTGCTGATCTTTCTGAATGAAGGTAATCGAAAATTTGTAATTCATTTTCATTTATGTCGTCATTTCATTTGCAGGTAACAACATTGGTGAATACTGATGCGTCTCGCATAAGTTATGGTTAGGTTTTAATTTGAATTTTATTTCAAGATGATTGGAATAAGATAATAGTAATGCTCTACTATCCTCTGCATCCTTACAGAAGAATATTTTAATGAGCCCCATGGAGTACAACGAAAAGTCTACTAGACCATCTTTGGAAGAACAACTGGAGTCGATCATAAGTGGTGCTGCCCTGATGGCGGACTCTTCCTCCACTAGAGATGACCGAAGGGAAAGGATTATAGCAGAGTGCAACGCTGTTCGGCAAGCTCTTCAAGATTTGTTGCAGGAATACATGTCCAATGTACGCAATACGACGTATTACCATACTTAAACTTGTACCACATGATTGCATGTCCTCCAGGAATTAAATTAATTCTTGGGTTATGGTTTCATGACATGCCTTCGACCAGAGATAATCTGTGCTAACACATTATTTATTATTTTGGTTACTTTTAGGCGGGGAAAAAGGAAGGAAACGAAAACTTGCAATTGGCTGCGGAGCATATGAACAAAAAAACTAAAGATTTGAGGCGCCAGCTGAGAAAGGCTGTGGTTGATCATGTTTGTGACAGGTGATGTTGGTGTTGAATGGATGATAAATACAAGACATACAAACGAGCTCAGCTACTATGTTTAAAACAATTATGGTAACCTGGGAAGTAATTTTTTACAGCTTTTTGGACACTAACACGCCCCTCCAAATTTTAATTGAAGCTGCCAAGTCGGGAAGTGAATCGGAAGTGGAGCAATATGCGCAGGTTTTCAATGAACATGCACGTAAATTGGTAGAGGTAATTTGCTAATGCTTTTTATTACTTTAATCCATATCATGTCTTGTTCGGGTCATTGTCAAAGTGAATATGTGCACATCTATATGACAACTTATCATATATGTTCTCTTGCAGGTGGCTAATCTTTCGTGCAGCATGTCCGACAAGGAGGACGGTGTCAAGATGGTTCGCCATGCAGCTGCGCAGATTGAGTCCTTGTGCCCACAGGTCATCAATGCGGCAAAGATTTTGGCTGCTAGACCAAAATCCAAGGTACCCATGTCACTGACTAAAAATTACATGGTATAATTAGACTACGTTGGTCGTGAAAAATTCTTGTAACACATAATTTTTGTTTTGTTTTGTAATTATTAAAGCCCGCTTTGGATAATATGGAAACATTCCGGAGAACTTGGGAAAATCAAACAAAAATACTGACAGAGGCGGTTGACGACATTATCATCATTGATGATTTGCTAGCAGTAACAGGTGAACCAATGCATGCATTGCATATCATACAGTTCCTTGACGAATAAACATGATTATAATGGTTAAATGGTGATGATGACTTAAAATTGGAAAAAACAAACATTTGATGTTTGGTTTTGTGCAGAGAATCACATTCTGGAAGACGTCAACAAATGTATTGCAGCTGTACAGGAACAAGATGCGGAAACCCTGGACCGTACTGCAGGTGCTATTCAGGGCAGGGTCGGAAGGGTGACCGAGGTATCATTTGTCGTGCTGTAATTGTTTTCGTGTTCATTAGACAAATCTTTTTTTTTAAATATTCATTGGTTGTTATTTGACGGGATAGGTGGTCGTATCCGAAATGAATGAATATGAGCCTGGACAATACACGGAGTATGTGATCGGTGCGGTAAAAGAGTTGAAAGATCAAGTTATGCCAAACTTTGTGTCACGGGTTGAAATCGCTGTGGAAGCTTTATCCTCGCATCCTGCGAGGGATGTCGACGAAAATGATTTCATAGATGCTTCAAGCCGAGTTTATGATGGAGTTCGGGAGATTAGACGAGCAGTACTTGTAACGAGGGTAAGCGTATTCTGAAAACGTTATCAAAACAGGTCAATAAATGCTGGTCCATTTGCTTATATTCTTTACCTCCTACAATTTGGTTTCTGCGATACAGGATGACGATGAATTGGATCCGGATGATGTGGTCATTGATGAGAGCAAAACTGAAACGGGCAGCAAAAGTAAGATTTCTTCCAAATAAATAAATTACAACAGATATTTTCAATGGTTCGTGTAACAGTAGGATTACTGATTATTACAGTAAGTGGAGTGACGGGAAGCCAGCAAATACTTGACGAAAGGATGCAGCGCAGAGTAAGTTTGATATTTTTGTTCATAAAATATCATTGCAATTTACAATGCACACGTTTGGAAAGTGAAGCGAAATGATGTGGTTACGATTATACCATTATTGCTATTATTGGTTTTGAATTACAGCAAGCTTTCGAAAAGCTACCCGAGGAGGAACGGAAAAAGATTGTGCAGCACGCAGAAAGCTTCCGAAATGAGAAACAAAAGTTTGATCGCGAGGTGACCAAATGGGATGACAGTGGCAATGATATCATCGTTCTTGCAAAACACATGTGCGTCATCATGATGGAAATGACAGACTTCACATGGGGAAAGGGGCCCCTCAAGACTACCATGGATGTTATCAACGCAGCCAAGAAGATTTCCGAGCTTGGAACCAAGTTGGACAAGTTTGCTCGTGAAATCGCGGAGCATTGTGCAGAGGGTTCCACCAAAAAGGATTTGCTTGCCTACTTGGGACAAATTGCGCTGTACTGTCACCAGTTGAATATCACATCAAAAGTTAAAGCGGACGTGCAAAACATAAGTGGAGACTTGATTGTATCCGGATTGGACTCGGCTACTTCTCTTATCCAAGCCGCGAAAAATTTAATGACCGCTGTTGTGCTGACTGTCAAGACATCCTACATTGCCAGTGCAAAAATTCCGCGCACAATTGGAATCGGTGCGGCAAGCAAAGTTGTGTGGAAAATGAAGCCACCAGAAAAAAAACCTTTGGTAAGAAGAGAAAAACCAGAGGAAATTCGTGCCATAGTGAGGCGAGCCTCTCAAAAACGGCAAAATCCAATTCAAATGCTTAGCGAGTTCCAAAGGCCGAGCGAGGAGGTTTAAAGCAGATACAAAAAAGAGGTCGTAACTTATGTGACGATAACAGAGCGACAGGGTCACAGCTGAAATTAAAACAATTATTCATCATTCATTCAGTAGTCGGCCAACACCAATAATCTATTCGTAAAGGTTTAAATATTATTTTATTACAATTTGGTTTTGTTTCCCGTGTTACATTCGATAACATATAAGGAGTTTATTGAAAAAAATGTGTGACCTGCAAACGAGTCGAATTCGCAAGAAACTCTATGCCTTCCAAAATGTGCCTACCAAATACCAACAACATTTCGTTAATATAAATAATAACTATTCATGTGCTATTTGTAACCACCCACAGTGAAAAAAATAATATAACAGAAATACTAGTAATAGTTTAGCAATTTGAAGTATTTGACATGTTCATAGCTGTTTTTAAAAGTAAGTTTAAATGATTAAATTTTTGTTGATTTATCTTGTCTGCCAAATGTGAAACCAAATATTTGTTGCCGAAAACGCGGAAACTACATTTTGTATTTCCATTTCCAAGTAGGAAATTGGGTCAAAGTTCTTGAATTTTGTTGATTTATTATCGTTCCTGTCCAGGTTTGCATTATGTTGTATTATCATCCAAAATATTTGTTTGAAATATTAATGATTATTTAAATTATAGTACTACAAGTGATTGAATTTTGTATGGACACCTTCATGGGACCAAAAGGGCTACCTATGACATGATGACATATATATTAAGTATTAAGTATGACATAGTTAAATCATTTTGTTATATTTTTAGTATTACGCATTTACATTTGGCAGAATTTTGTAAATTGATAGGATATTTTCATTATGACACATGTAAACTTATTTCAATTGATTTTGAATTATAGCTTCATTTCTTGTTTACAATAAGCCGGTAGAGTATGCGTAGTTTAGTTACATACTACCCAATCAATCATTGTATTGTAGAGCAGGTTAAATGATTTAGCGTAAATCAAATGAGGATAATGTGGTGTGGTTGGTACGGTTCTATTGTTACTAATAATTATTATTATGCACTATGTAATATGTAACCTACTATAGTATTTACTGTTTATATTTACCTATTTCCTTTTTTTTTTGTCAGATACTTCCAGGTAAAATGCAATGCAAAAATATTAAACCAAATGTAAAATGTGTACACAAACAAATATGATCACCTACCTACATTCATTTTAATGTTTACTCAGCTGGTATAGCCAGGTCCTCCTTTGTTAGTAAATGTTCCAAACTTTTTTTTAACTGGATCAGTTAAGTAAGATAGTTATGCTAATTTTTAGTGGAGATCAGTTGTCAGTGTGTCATTATTAGGCATTTGCGTTCATTCTTAGGGTTCAATTACTGATTAATTTAAAATTCACAGATATTTGTACGTAGGGATTAACGGTGATGGTGATGGCAACGGCAGCAAGCAATAAGAAGACGCAAATTCTTACCTGTGTTATTATGGCTTTTATAGTTTTGGGTTGCCTTGTGGCAGGTAAAGAAATACAGTTTATCGTGTATCGTTCCCTAATTGATTGAGATGTGAAATATTGTAAATGAGAGAAATAATGATTTGTGCAAAAAGGTTCTGCTGCCTTCTTGTTTGGGGGAAATAACAACAATCATGGGTGTCCCTTCAATCAAAATCAGTGCGCAAACTACTGCAGACACCAAACAACGGCTGTTGGAACCCGGGGATCTCCCTGCGATGGGAGATGCACTAGTATAATGGGGCTTACTTGCCGCTGTTTGTATAGTTGCGGTCCAAATGTGGGCGGTTGCAGTTGCTAAGAGTACCATTTTATGTCTTATCATATCATACATTTAATATTTCTCGTGCTGACTTTAGAAACCAGAATTAAATAGATTCAACTTTCTACACGGGTTCCTTTTTTCTAATTTTCTAACATTGTTAAACGTTTATTTTTCTTTCAAGAGGGAATTTCAGACAATAGCATTGAATTTTTGTAATAAAATAGCATTAGAAATCATGTAAGCTAATTGTCATTGTGTGTAGCTGATAAGGAAAGATAAAAGTAAGGAATACACTTGCGCGTTTTTGGGTGAGGAATTTTTGGCATTATCCTTGTTGCATTTGTCAGATTGGCACAGACAAACGGTGATAGCTTTGGTTCCTCTTTCGGATTTAATCCGCTTTTTAGTACACTTGTTGGGACCTCCTGTGTCCGGCAATCCAAAGTCGTCCCCAGCAAAGTCAAAGGTGTTCATAAAGTTCTTCTTCACTTCCCTCGGGGTCCCCTTGATACAATCCCTGTACGTTTGCGGAATTGATTCGTGATTGGTAGCGAAAAGTATAATGGTCGCACAGTAAGCCTGCATGGTGGTGGTTGTGTTCGTGTTTTCAGAATCTGAAAAACAAAAAGGAAGTTGTTGAAGACATGTGTAAATTGGAGTACAGATTGGCTATGGGAAACTAGTAAGTTATGCCAGTCTATTACCTTCCGCTTCGCTTAATCTCCCTTTCTTCTTCATGAGAGACCGTTTCATCCACTCGTTGGTGATCAAGTTATGTTTTGCAAAAAACTCGCTAACAGTCATGCACTCGTCATCAACGCTGCTCTTCACTACACTGACACCCTTCTCTAATCCCTCAGCAGGTGCGTTGACGCACTTGGGCAAAGTTATGTACCCATTGTTACAGCGATAGCAGGTAATGCTGTTCGAGGGCAACTGGCACACAGTATATTGGGCGAGTAGAACAAGGCACGAAATAGTGTGAATGATGGGATTCATGGTTAGTTCATGCCGCCTTCATTGCTGGAACAATCACCCTAGATATCCGCAGGGACAAAAATATTTTTTTAATTGCAATAAACTTAACTTCACGTCTTCAAATGAAGTTTACATTAATTATTGATGGTTTATGATTGGGTCAAAAACTTTGAGGAAAACATCATTTAAAAAAAATTAAACTTACCAAAATGAAGTATTCTAGAATTACATTTATATTTTGGCAAAAGCCTGCTTCTTTACATACAACAAAGACATGGTGAAAATTATCATTGATATTGATAAAGATGTTGATATAAATTAACATGACAACTCCAACATATGCACGACGTACGTACCATCGAGAATCTTGAATCCCCGCACTATATAATAACACTGTATGCACTGTTTGTTTTGTATGCGCGGAGGAATATGAGACCATATCCAAACGAAACAAGTTGTGTTTACAAACAGACTCATCTGTTCTGTCGCTGCTGCAAATTAAAAGGGATCCAGGTAAAAGGTGAGATAGATAGGTATTTAAGGAGAAACAAAAACAAATAAAGTAAAATAAACAAAGTAAATGTTGTTGATTTCTGTTTCTATCACGCTAATGTCGTGTTAATGCTAATAATAATTTTCTAACTACCGCTAAACTACATTTTGCTTTGTGATTATTTTTATTTCAGTACGGGTACCTGTGGACGCATTGAATTATTTCAACTGGTAGGAGTGAACAAACGCGTAAACAATGTCGGAACGAAAAGTTTTAAATGTAAGTACAATGAGGGTGTAGTAGTGCTAGTGCAAAACGCCATGAAATCAATGCACAAAATATTTAGTTGCACATATATAAATAGTATACACATACATAGCATTCAATCATCAAGTATAATTTTTTTCCTTTGTTAAATTGCCTCGTAGAAATATTACCCTCCGGATTTTGATCCCTCAAAAATCCCAAGAGCCCGTCAATCAAAGAACAGGCAGTTTACAGTACGCTTGATGGCACCTTGTAATATGCGCTGCACAACTTGTGGTGAATACATCTACAAAGGCAAGAAGTTTAACGCCAGGAAGGAAGATGTTGAAAATCAAACATACTTGGGAATTCGCATATACCGTTTTTATATCAAAGTATTTAGCGCTTCAAAAACTTACTTATTAATTGTAATTGTTGCAGCAAATGTGATGAAGTGCTTTAAGTTTTTTTTTATTGAACTTTTTAAATTGGGCACTTTTCTTTGGAATGTCATCTTACAGTGTACGCGTTGTTTGGCTGAAATATCTTTTAAGACGGATCCGGAGAGCACGGATTACATAATTGAAGCTGGAGCAACGAGGAACTTCATGGCTCTGAAATTGGCGGAGGAACAGGCACTCAAGGAGGAGCAAGCGGAAAAAGAGGAGGATGCAACAAATCCAATGAAATTGCTTGAAAAGCGTACGCAAGCTTCTAGACATGAAATGGCAGTGTTGGAAGCCCTGGAAGAATTAAAGGAACTTAATCAGAGGCAAGTTACGCCCAATTATGATTCCATGCTGGAAAAATATGAGGCGCTGAGAGATGTTGACGTGAAACGCGAGGAGGATGAAGACAATGCTTTTGTGGAGTAAGTGAATATATAGAATTGGATTTGTTTTTTGTCCTGATTTTGCAGCTTGATTTGTAATGAAAAATTTTGTGGGAAGGATAGTCTCTAAAAGCATGTTTTCATAACAAGTTGCTATTATTCTTTTTCCTCACAGGTCAATTTTTGGCAAAAATGGTGACATGGTCGTGAAGAGGATAGACGATGACAGTGAAGACAGTGACAATGAGGCACCCCCCAAGAAGAAATTTGCTACAAGTGGAGACGCAAGGCCGACAGATTTGTTGACAGAAGCTCCGTTCAGCATGCATTTCAAAGAAAAGGAAGCAAGCATTGGTTTGCTTGGAATAAACAAGAAAAAATTACTTTTAGTTAAGCCCAAAGACAAAAGTTCAGGTTCCACAAGTGCTAGTGCCCAAAAAGTTCCCAGCAGTAATATCGTCCCCCCAAGCAAGCCCGTTTTCAAGACAAGTGCAGGGACAAGTTTCACGCAGTTACAAACCCCCGATAATGTTAAAGAAGGCTCAGTTGGTTTGGGACTTTTGGGGTCGTACGGATCGGATTCAGACACCGATTGAGTATGGCACTGTAAGTTCCCCCTTCCACTGTGGTACTTTGATGCATGTTTTTATTTATTAATATAAGAGTAGTTAAGTTATGATGGTTAATGGTCAAATAATATTTTGTGGTAAATAAAATCAGAATAAAACAACGTACGACAAAAAGTTGATCCACACTAAACTCATGCTTATATCACAAAATGATTTGAATGATTCGTTATTACTATAATCAAATATTTTATATATTGCATTTATTTATTTTTGTGCAAATCTTTGAACAAGCATTAGTTTTTGTGAGGAATTTATGCATCCGAGAAAATATAATTTGCAATGCAGTTACTAACCAAATAAGTTTACATACTTGAAAGTGTTTTAAAGTGAGAAGAAATGGAAAATATGAACCCAAATTTTTTAAATCACAGCATTTGGGTCAGGTTGGGGCAGAATTAGAATGTGTCATCATTAACCATACAATCTTAATGCATACTTTAACATAACTTACTGAAATTTCATTATTCGCGAGCAACCTCTAAGTGAGTATTGTGTGCAATACTATGATGGATGTACATACTTCATACTGATTGATATGTAGTTGTATAAATTTTCTCTCCATTTTTTAAATTTTAACGCATGCTACATATATATTAGCTATAGTAAAAAACTGATTTTCGCTCTAAAAAATTCATTGAATGTACATTGTACATAATTAATTAGATAGTAAAGTAAGGAATTATTTTAAATTAGTTGTAATGTTGCGAAATGCATATTGGCTCAAACCTTACGTGAGCTAATTAGGGATACGATCACAATAATAGCATGTAGTACAAGTTTTAAATCAGATAAAAGGCCCCAACATTTGTTTTCATGAATCAATAGTGTTTTCATCATTGTTGCAAGTTTGAGGTGGTTGATATTCATGTTCCAACTTTGGATAATTAACAATTAGCATTTTCTCGAGTTCTGGGGGCATTTTTGGTGGTGGCCCGTCATTCTGCTGACCAAAATTTGGAGGAGGTTGCGAATTTTCAAGTGTGTCTTCAGGGAAACTTGGGGCTCCGGGATTCCTTCTCTTGTGTTTGAAGCCATGCGATGGCGCTGGTGGTGGTGGTGGGGGCCCCTCAGCTCCCTTACCAGAGCATATTGAGACGTGGTCAGATTCAACTAGTAGTTTTTGCAAATCATGTACCAATTCTGGTGTCCACTTTATATTCTCATCCAGAGCTTGGCTGAACGTTTTATTTGCCATTGAGGCTGGTGATTTTATAAACGGTTCAGGACCGCCCTCCAGACCTACATGCCTGTGAACACACATAAATTACGAAGGTCATTAAATAAATAAACTTCTCAGGCATGCATTATGCGTTTGTAGGAAAGTTATGGCACGTGTAAGGTATGTACCATTCCACTTGTTTAATTCCAAACTTCTGGTACAGTTTCTCGATGGGATAGAAACTGGAACATGATTCCAAGGTGAGTTTTGGGTAGTACCAAATGAACGACTCACACATTTCATTTCTTGTGCTGTAGCCGGCCGTGGTTATCGTATCACGTGAGGACGTATCATAATGACATTCTGAAACAAAAAAAGATACATGACCTTAATTTATATTCACATTTCTTCATTACGCTCATTTGGTTTGATGAAGGATTTAAAAAGGCATAATTGTTGTGCAAAGCCCCTGAGAGGATAAGCTCAGCAATAAAAAAGGGGTGCACAG
Organism: Zhuqinia jingwanae; assembly: GCA_027744095.1. Taxonomy (NCBI): domain Eukaryota; kingdom Metazoa; phylum Arthropoda; class Collembola; order Entomobryomorpha; family Paronellidae; genus Zhuqinia; species Zhuqinia jingwanae. Next base: position 10,865 of record JAHZNC010006213.1, read on the forward strand.
AGTGATAAATTGCTCCAAGTAAATACACTAACGAGCATTATAATATTAAAGGATGGTAATTTTCTTGCAATGTTCTCCCAATAACAACCCTCCGATGGTACAACAAATAAACAAACAAACAAAACAGGTATGCAAGAAAATGGACATTACTATTATTATAACCTGAGTTGTTATTTACGAAACTGAAAAAATGGTTATGCGAATAATTTTGTTGTTTGATTACCAAAAGCCAAGCTGTCGCCTGGTAAAATTTTCCTCTCCTCACGCAAGGGACGATTCTTTTGGTAGTTAAAGTTGTAGTGATCATCATTTGACACCCATGGGAGCTCCGTACCGTTTCTGAACTGTCGCAACCTCATTCTCTTCCCTAAAAGAATTTCATCAAAAAATATATATATTATGCTAATTTAATGCATTTAATAAAAACAACAACAACAACGCAGTATTGTGTCATAATGAAATGCAATGGAAATGAACAAATCATTATTAATATTATTGTATAATATATAACGCATGCAGCATATTACTAATGGACTGATTAGGTATACATGTGTCACGTCAAGAGTGACGACCCTGAAATGAAAGGGAAATATTCCCATAAAATTGTTGCGTGTTATTAATTAGTAGTACACGCAAAGGGCATCATGGTGGTAAGTGCAATGCAATAATGTAATATTACGCAGGTAAAAAATATTTGGTAGAGGTTTAGCGGACGGTTAGGCGTATTATGATAATATGCATGAGAATGGTAAAATTGGGACACATGTGCCTGTTATTCCCACCTTTAAGATGTGTGTGCATGAGAATGTTGAAAATGTTCATTCCTTGAGGGGGAAGTGCGAGGCCGGTGCAATGCTCAGAACAATGGCCCACGATTTGAAAATCTTTTGTTTTTGGGGGTATCATTAAAGATGCAACCACTGTGTGGCCCATTGTCATCATTCCCGCATCATATTTCCTGCAGAATAATAATGTCAAAAATAATTGGTTTAATATTACATTGCATGCAAAATTTAAATTATGAATGCCTAACATGCACACTTGTGTAATAAATAACAACAATAATATAGCATGTACCTGAGCTTCTCCGTGTAAAATATCTCAACGCCAGTTTCAAACTTGGCATCCTTCACTTGACTCGGATTGTCGTAGTGGATTTCAAGCATAAAATATTCATTCTTCTCTTCACCCACAGGATAGCCAACGTGTTCTGGGAGAAACATTTC